>JAZGTK010001512.1:0-39019 GCA_036877625.1 Ambastaia sidthimunki | reverse complement strand
TGTGTGTGTGTGTGTGTGTATATAGAGCAAGAGAGAGCAAGAGCTACTAAATAATTACTACAAAGTGTCAGTCCTCAAAAATTACCACAAAATAGCAGCTTAAAAGTGAATTAAACAGTGCACTGCATAGTAAAGACACTATATATTTACAACAATATAAGCAACAATACTGACTGCCACAGCAACACTCATTTTATCCATACTTTGGTTTTTTCTTTACATTATCTTCTTGTTATTCAGTCACAAAATCTATAACTACATCCTTTAAGAGACATAAAGAAAATAAAATACATATCATAGAGAAAAGAAAGAGTATCGGTTCTATTATCACTGTTTTGGCCATAAATTTATAACCTCTATTATTTATATCTATGAGATTATGGCACATTTCACAGAGATCTGCATTATTATGACAGTCATGGGACATCAATGAAGTGAAATCTTACATTTGAGCTCTTGCACTAAAGATTTGCCTCATTATTTTATTAGTTTGTCATTAACTGTATCACTACCAGTAAAGAAAAATACTGCATTTTAGTTTTCAGATCAAAAGTCATATTATTGATTGTGCGTTATCTGTTTTTTTTACTGCTGTCTAGTGTCCGTTACATTCCTAAGCCACTTAAATTATGAAATTTGTGAAAAACACATATTTGCTAATGCATTTTAAAAATGTTTTAAGTAAGAATTTTTAGAATGGTTGTTTGCAATGTACAATTAATTTACAATCTACATTCTTAAAAAGACTTTGGATTGAATTATTTTTCCTGAAACATTTTGGTAATGCTGGTTGCATTAAAGTCTCTTTACATCCTGTAGCAGTTACTAGTAAAGCAATTACTAGTAATATATTAATACTAGTAAAGTCATACTAGTAAAATTTTCATATCTTTTATGAAAATCATAATATGTTTGTCCAATCATTGCATTCGGACCAGGATGTCCTATTTGATTGTTAAGCTATGTATGCGATCGTGTGTTGAGGGAGGCGTGGCTTTGGAGACGCTCTGAACGAAGGGCGGGATCTTATGTTTTCAAAGCTAGCTTGCTATTGCTAGCATCTCTAAAATTGCCTAGACTACCTTTAAGCTTCACTCTGTACAGACCTGCAAAGAAACAAGATAAAAACATCCTTTCATGCTTTACAAAAATATTGAGTATTTTTTATCTGTATCTTTTCATAGCTATATCTTTTATAAGCTGTGTAAAGTTTTTGTTAGGCTGAGCGTTGCACATTTGATTCGATTTTCTGGATATCATCTCACTTTGGTGACTGATTTTTAAAAAACATTTTCATGGAAATTATAAACGAATGTGTTCCTCAGATATACGGAAGCCTCTGTACAGCATCACAATTGTTGTTGGTGTCCTCAAGTCAGATATTGTGAAGATGTTCTACAACTGTCCTTCAAACAGGTTAATCAACACAGAACATCTGACTTCAGTCGGATCAGATCGACAAATCTGATCCCAGCAGGGAATGTCTCACTCTCAAGTAGAACATTTTCCACGGCTATGGAGTAACAGCCCGGGCCATTTTGTGAACTCCTGGGGAATTCTCATACATCTATGGACAGAAAGTGAAACAGTTTGCCTTATGATGTGTGTGCACCCAGCTAACAGTAAACGTTCACAGAATGTTGGCTAATGTTCTCTAAAAGTTCCCTCAAAGTTACAACAATGTCCATGCAGTAGAACTTTTAGTAAGTAGAACTTTTTTTAACGTTATGTATCATATATATCAAAAAAATGTTATTTTTAAAATTTTAGTGGAACGTTTAAAAAACGTTACAGAAAGTATTTATATAATGTTAACCCAACCTTTAAAAAACTTGACGTTTTGAACATCCTTAGAACATTGAAAATAACATTTTAAACGTTTTCATAAAACTGTCAGCCAGGTATGTTGTTGAGGTTTCCGGTCACTCACCCTCATGGCTGTGGAGATCCACGGCAGGAAGCGAGATACGCGGGTGTAGACGCCTGGCTTTTTGGCCATAGCACATCCTGTGCCCCAGCTGACCACTCCCATCAGACGATACCGACTGGTCTTAGAAAGAACATCTGCTGCCACAAAAGGACCACCACTGTCTCCCTGACATCATATGAGAGACAACAGAAGACATGATCTTCATCAGAAGACATGATCTTCATCAGACCTCCTCAAGACTCTTGTGGCTTCTACACAAACACTGCTTAGGAACTTCTTACAGGGATAATTCACTCAAAAATAAAAGTTCTTTCATCATTTACTCACACTCATCTCATTCCAAGCTTGTATGACTTATTTTGCTTCTGAGGAACACAAAAGAAGATATTTTAAAGCATGTTGATAACCAAACAACAGTGGCACCCTTTGCCTTCCACTGTATGGACACAAAACCACTGAGACATTTCTCACAATATATTCTTTCGTGCTCCTCAGAAGAAAACAAAGTCTTACAGGTTTGAAATGACATGAGGGCGAGTAAATGATGAACGCACATTCATCTCTTTATCTTCAAAAATCAGACTGTTGTCGTCTCTAAAATATAAATAAGCTTTGAACCCTCTAGTGGCACAGCGCAGTGTTGCACTCGGCTGTACTGATGATGTCACACAGCAGCTGAGACACTGTACCTGACAGGAGTCGGTTCCTCCCTTCTCATACCCAGCACAGAACATGGTGGTTGTGATCTGGTTGTCATAGTAATCAGGGCCGTTGCACACGGCATCACTGATGATGGGGACGTGAGCTTCCTGCAGGACGTTCGCTTGGTTTCCTACAAGAGAAGATCCAGAGACTTATTATTACATTACTGAAACTTCTTTAATAATTTAATGTCGTATTTATCAGTGAGAAGTTTGAGGTTTTTTTAGAGCGTATCTCTTAAATACGATAAATTCAACATCATTTTAAGCCTGTCAGTTGTCAAAGACCACAAACAGTGATTATGACCCCTCAGTGTTTACAAACAAACAGAACATGTGTTTACCGTAAATACCTCAAATGAAAGCAAAGCAGGTAAGTGTTTTAAACTACTTTTCATTAATACTATAATAACAAATACACATTTCTGCTTAAATCCTTCTGGCCAGCCAGAGTGATTTATTATTGCGTGATTCATTATTGTTTATTATTATAAGTGTTGTTACTTTGTACTTTTTTTAGATTAAATTATTCACTGTGGTAACTGGCAGCAGCCATGTGAGGTAGATTCAAACACAACACTGACACAGAGGTCAAAGCCAAAGTGAGACAGACAGACAGACAGACAGACAGACAGACAGACAGACAGACAGACAGACAGACAGACAGACAGACAGACAGGCAGCAAGTCTCCAGTTCCAGCTAAAGACAGACAGACAGTTTTAAAGGTGAGTATAAACACTGAAATACTCATTTTCTGGTGAATTGTATTAGACAGATTAAAGAACATTAACCTGCTATTGGTATTTACCATAATACTCCACGTTACCCCAGCCGGTCACTGTTCCCATCTGTCCATCCGCCAGCCGCTGGCCGTAAGTCGGAAGACACACTGGTTGAATGAAATCTGACACACAGAAGCAAAAGTACAGCAGCTATATGAATTTCTTTGGAATACAATATAATACAATATTTATAGGCACCCAAAAAACACTCAACATAACAGTTATACAAATACAAGACAATATAGAGACAGTATAAAATAAGACATAAATATGTCAACAATATCAATTCAGCAGTTATTAAAATATAATCCTTATGTTTGCATTAGGACTTAAATGTTAAATGCTATTTTAATGTAACTCAATTCATTTTGAATGTAGTGCCAGGACAGAACACTAGAGGGAGACAAAAGCTTTGCTCCAGCAGTGTCTCACATTACACACAAACTCCCTTTCCATTCACAGCAGATAAATAATGCGTTTTATAAATCAACTCCATCACATTCGCCATTTTATTTAACAGTTACAGAGAACTGTGCATGTAAGAAAGAGATTTGTACTTCTAGACAAATCTGCCTGCATTGTCTTTTGTTTTCAGTGGAACCTGTGGAAAAGAGAAGCATTGTTCTCCAGCAACCTGAGCCCAGAGGGACGGCCAGACAGACCACCAATAAAAACACCTCAGATAGTTTGTTATATGGCATAACACTACTTAAAGGGATAGTTCACCCCAAACTAAAAGCTTTCCCTTCATTTACTCATCCTCATGTCATTCCAACACTGTATGAGTTTTTCAACACAAAAGCAACACAAAAGTGTTCCTGTAGCTTAACTAGTAAAACACTGCATTAGCAGCGCAATAGAAATTGTATAACTTGAATACCCTGTAATTGGCTTTGGATAAAAGCGTCTGCATATACGTAAACATAAAAGAAGATATTTTGAGAAATGTCTCAGTGGTTTTGTGTCCACACAATGGAAGTCAATGGGAGCTACTGTTGTTTGGCTACCAACATAATTCAAAATATCTTTCTCTGTGTTCTTCAGAAACAAAAAGTCATATGTAAATTATGCAAGAAATTTCATTTTTGGGTGAACTATCCCTTTAAATAAACATCAATCACACGTCACATATTTCTTTCATACTCATTTATGAAATGCAGATTTTTTGACACATGGCTGTGTGTCAAATGTCACCTGTGAACTGCAGAGGTTTAGTCAGCGCCATGACGGCGATATCTCGACTGTTGTCATCAATGTTGGCGTCGACGAAGGGCAGATAACTGCTGTGATAAACTATTGTTTTCACCTCAGCGATGATGATGTTCTTACGGACCGGGGTGTTATAGATGGAGCCCATGAGAACCCGCCAGCGAGACACGTGACGATACCTCCTGACAATACAGACAACAAGCCCAAGCATTTCCAAAACTGGCCTAACATAATCAGCCTAATTTGTGTCTTAATAAGAGTCCTCAGAGTTGTCTACTCTGTGTCTTACTCAGGAAAGCAGTGAGCCGCACTGACGATCCAGCGATCAGAAATGATGGATCCTCCACACTGATGAATGGCGTCATACTGCAGGCTGGCCTGCCACGGCCACGAGCCCTGCCGAGCGTCAACTCCCCCCACGATCCGCTCCTCCGGCAGCATGCGCCGACCGCAGTCTATAAACAGAAGAAAGCGGTGATGTGCTGAAGATATATTCCATACGCAACACTTCAGACTTTAGTGCCATCACTTCTTACCCTGACAAATCACTTCCAGAATCTGTCCTTTGTCACATTTACTGAAACACAAAGTTTGAGTTAGTTTTAGTTTAGCTTAGTTTGCTTGGATAAAATGCAAATTATTTTTTAAACATTAAAGGTGGGATCCTTCACTCCAAGCAGCACCAAACAAAACTGCAAACTGTTTGTTTGAGCAGCCCGACTGTACAGTAACAACACTGGATTAACCAATGACATGAGTTGGGGGTGTGGCTATCTGAGTTATGAACTGGGGATTGGCTGAAAGCAGTTATTCTTTTCCAGTTGTGTTCATTGCTGCAACTGGTGCTAAGTTTTATTAACTAAAATAAAACTGTATTAAAACTGCATGAGTTACCAAGGATACAGAGCCGTTTTTATCTTCTTCCCATAAGTTAACTCCGTCTCCTTCACACAGAAGAAATCCTGATCTCCGTTGCTTTCTGGAGCACAGGTCACCGAGAAATTTACTGCCCTGAAAAAGAGAAATTCAAATCAAGACCTCATTAAATAACTCCTGTCTTAAAAACACAGACCCAGCTAACAGGGAACGTTCTCAGAACACCGCCTAATGTTCTCTAAAAGGTCTCTCAAAGTTTGCAATAATGTTTGTAGAATCTATTTTTAACTTTATATATCATATACTGTATATCAGAAATGTTATTCTTAGGTTGTTACAGCATTAAAAATGCTTGAATAATGTTCTTATAAAAAAGCAATAATGTTTATACAATGTCTAAAAATTGTCATTTTTAACATTCCAAGAACTTTCCAAAAAACATTTTTCTTACTTAACGGAAACATTGAGGAAACATTCTTACAACCTAAAATTATGATGTGTGCAGTCATTCAGAATAATTCTGTTCTCTTCTTCTGTTTCTCTGCTCAGGGTTGTTACCTGATGAAGCCCATTTCCTCACAGCTGATGTTGGCGAGGAGCTGGTTGGCATTGGATGAGCAGACGTGTCTCCACCTTCTGTGGGCGGAGTCAAAGACTCGGAGCCTCTGGTCTGCTGCGCTCACCTGAACTGCAGATAATGAACACAGTGACGTTTTTATTTTGTTTACATTTACATTTATTCATTTGGCAGACGCTTAAAAGCGGACGCTTAAAAGCAGACGCTTAAAAGCGACTTACAGTGAATTCAAGGTATACATTTTTATCAGTACTTGTGGTCATTAGGATTGAACCCACAACCTTTGCGCTGCTAACGCAATGCTCTACCAGTTGAGCTACAAGAACACACTATATATGCGTATACTGTGTACAGGATGTAAATATATAAATATGAATATATCTCAGGTTATTGTGAAACTGATGACAAAACATAAGATCAATTATTGCATTCATAATAAAGCGTGTGCTCTTTATTTTCTTACATGCAAAAGTCACAATGTTAATTTAAATAACAATGCTTACCATCATATAATCCTGTGTCTTCTGTTGTTCTAACATATGTGACTGAAAAACAAGGTTTAATAAGCTTTTAAATTTGATGCATATACTCACGAATCAGCTGTTTGGAAAAGCAAGACAGATTTTTGTGAGACAGTCTCACCGAGGGCCCAGACGGCGGCTCCCAGACCTGCGAGTATAACAGTGATCAGAACCACAGCTGAGACCACTCGACACGGACTGAAGATGCTCATTCCTGGACTTCCTGTAAGACAGAGACCAACAACACATTAAAACGTCATGAATATGTGTCTTATTAATTTACAGTACACAAATAAAACTATTTCAAACCTTGTGAAAGAAATGGCTGCATGCAAACACAAACCATGACAGATGAAGAGAACAAGCATGAACACAATCAATAGTCCAGAGTCCTCAATTTCTCTCCGCTAAAGTAAACCTGCGACATAATGCCAGTGTCATGATCATGTCCCTCTCTCTCTCTCTCTCTCTCTGTCTGTCTGTCTCTCTCTGTCTGTCTGTCTGTCTGTCTGTCTGTCTCTTTCTCTCTGTCTCTTTCTCTCTGTCTCTTTCTCTCTGTCTGTCTGTCTCTCTGTCTGTCTGTCTCTCTGTCTGTCTGTCTCTTTCTCTCTCTGTCTGTCTCTCTTTTTATACTGTACAAACTGTATATTCCATCTCCCTACACTAACTCTACCTCTAAACCTGACCATCATATAAAACTTTCTGCTATTTTACCTTTTCAAAATATGATATTATGATATTATGTATTTTTGTAGGCTTGTTACAGGGTCAGAATGTACTGGTATCGTGGGAATATTTGGTTTCCATAGCACAGTGAATACCAGGACCACATACACATGTGTGTACACAAAACTCCAGGAATCTGCTAATGTCAGTGAACAATGGTCTGGGAGAGCAGGACTCAAACCTGCATCCCCACAGAAAGATTTACTGCTGTGCCACGCTCAAAATAAATGATATTCATTCACCAGTCCCACAATTTCTCACTTAAAACGAATGAACACTTCAACATGTGCAGTTTTAAGCGAGTTAAAGACAGAATAGGTCATTTTTCCTGAAACATTTTTTGTGAAGTCCCTTCACATACTGATCACTTCACACACACACTATCACAGCTCTGTGTTCAGCCTGATGCACAATCTCTGAGTTTATAGGATCACAGCTACATTTCACACTCACAGTGTAAATCCAGCTAAAAGGGAACGTTCTCAGAATGTTGGCTAACATTCTGTAAAAGTTCTCTCGAAGCTAACAAAATGTTATTGCACTAATTGCATGCTAATAAAACATTATTGACAAGCTGACTGAAGTATAATATCTAGTATTGCTCACTCTGACTATAACCTCATCCTGACTCAATCCTGTCTCATTCTCACATAAATCTCATCCTGACTCAATCTCGTCTCATCTTGACTCAATCCTGACATAAATCTCATCCTGACAGAAATCTCATCCTGACTCAATCCTGTCTCATCCTGACATAAATCTCATCCTGATTCAATCCTGTCTTATCCTGACATAAATCTCATCCTGACTCAATCCTGTCTCATCCTGACTCAATCCTGTCTCATCCTGACATAAATCTCATCCTGACTCAGTCCTCTCTCATCCTGATGATGCTGTTTTTACACATTCAGTGTTTAATGGCTACATTAGACTGGAACAGTGGACTGTTTTCTGTTTGCATTCTTGTGTCATTCTTAAGGACCTTCTCACTGCCTCACCACAGAACCTGCCGTGACCTTTCTGACCAGAGAACAAGTGGGACTTTTGTCTGAGCAGAACAGCGAGAGAGTTTCTTCATGCTACGCTGCCTCTCTCTCTTTCTTCTAAAAATGTTGATACCTAGCTGATTCAGATTCTGGGAGCAGAATTGAGAGAATACAAGCCTCTCCTAACAGAACATCACTCAATAAATACACATAATACAACAAAGTTAAACAGCAACATGAGCTGTCAGGTTACTCTAGAAAGTTCTTGTTGTCTTTTTTATAAAATGTATCCACTGAACATTTCTCTCCGCTCTGACTTTTTTTCCTTTTGTGTCACACATACAGCAAAAATCAACCGGCCACGAGATGGTTTATAATAAACAACAACCTTATTTTTTTAAATACATCAGAAGATCTTTAGGACTACAGCCTTTTGCAATTTCATTCTGATGATTTTCGTTACTAAAACAGTGAAAATGTTCTTTTAGGCAAATATAAATATTTAACATAATCTTCCTACAATAACTTTTCTTCATCAGACTGCACATGTAAAATATTTTAATGTCCAGAAACCTTCACACCAAAATCTCCTACAATGCATGAAATATCTACAAAATCAAACTTAACATTCATGTAGAAAGTGTCTGAAAACAATGACAGTCTGCTAAACTAAACTACATCAAAGTTCACATCAGAAACTGTTTATCTTTAGGTTTGAAGATGATGTTTATCATATTTTAAGACTGAACTCTTTCCTCAGTGAGATTAATAAACAGCTGTCTGGCCACTTCACGTCATGTTAAAAACCCTTTGGCCTAAAATATTACACACATTGACCAAAACACATGGAGTACATAACCCAGCAGATCAGTTAATCTTTAACACGAGTCGTCTGATGTTAAAAGGAGAGAAATGTTTCAGCACTCACCAATCTTTTTCTCTGTCATGTTTATCCAAAACAAAAAAAGGTGAAAAAAGAAAAAGTTTCCAGTGATTTCCTCTTTAAGACTGTGATGAATGTGATTGACTGCTTCTTTCTGACCTGAACATGTTGGATGGGGAAAAATGTTTATAAAATAATTCAGCTACATGGTCATGGACAAAGATGGGTTAAACAAGTTAAATAAACCAAAGGGCAAACTGAGTGAAGACTTTACCAGGTTACCATTAAAACTGAGCAATTTTTACTGAGATAAATATTCACTTTTATCTCTTTTTGATTCAAACTAGACGTTTAATAGAATAGAAATAAATGTTACATAAATAAAACAATAAAAACTTAGTAGGTATAATGAATTTTGTCACATATTAAGGACTGAAGGTCGCTTAAACATCTGAACAATCAAATGATCTTTTCTACAGTTGGTTTGAAGATCTTATTATCATTATAATATAAAATATTAAAATGATATACGCTATTTAGGATCATTTTTTGTAGTTTTCATCAATGCTCATCATTTTAAATATGTAAGATCTGATGTTTACCTTTCCACCGCAGCTGCTTGAATAAACTCTTAAACAAGAAATTAACAAGTGAAGAAGAAATTCAGACGTTTTCTTCAGATTTACACGCTGACATTTCGCTTTTTCCCCGGAGGATTCAGTCCTTTATTTCCCGGTAAATGAAGGTATTCTTCAGCTGATCCGCAGTTTCTCTGCTGCTTGCTGAGCGGAAACTCCCTCTTCCGGTCAGAGGGCTGCAGGTGCGAGCGGGTGCGCGCGCGAACAGGTAACTCCGTGCGTGTGCACGTCTCAGCTTTTACACCAGCTCATGTGATGAAGACGACAGACAAAACCAACAAAACACACACAGCCTCTATACACGATGGCTTACTGAATAGGTGACAAATGAATGCACGTATTTTAGACAATTGTTAACAAATTATTAAAGATGCTGTAACTCTTGTTTTGGTTAAAATGAACAACTCAGTCATTAAGCAAGTACATAACACAATACTATCTACTTACTTTACTCTGATTCTCAATGATAAGTTTATAATAATGATTTATGAGTTGAGCTGTCGGGTCGGATTTTCCATGAAACGTCAGTTCGCGTCAACATCTGACGTCAGCATACGTCATAAGTACGTAAGGTAACCTTCAGTTTTATGTTTCAAACAGAGATGGCGATATAGAGGCAAAATGTTCTTTCTTATAGATGCTTTTCATTATTAGACATCTCATTAAATCAGATTAACGGTTACACATGAAATACAAACGCAACTGAGGAATCCAGGATGTACAGAATGACAGAAAGTAAAAGAAGAACAAACAGGAAAATAAAAGAAGAACAAAAAGGAGGAACAGAACTGTGTAAGATAAAGAGTGATCTCTTCATAGCATTCACACAGCACAGACAAATCAACAGAAATGGGTGCTAACCTCTTTCCAGGCGTTTGGATGTCTTTAATTTTATCAGGTGAGATATCTTTATTATCAAATGATAAGAAAATGAGAGTTCTTACAGAGAGTAACCTCTTTAGATATTTTCTAAAACAGTAGATGACACGCACTGGACACTGGGACACTTTTTCAACTAAAAGACTTAAAGCCAAAAGCCTAATTTTACTAACTCACTCCGGCTATCTAGGACCCAGAAAACAAGGAACCTTCTTAGAGCATTGGCTAATGTTCTCTAAAAGTTCTGCAGTAAAGTTGGTAGAACTTAATTGACGTTAGATATCTCATATCAAAAATGTTATTCTTAAGTTGCTAGTGGAATGTTTTTAAAACGTTACAGCATTTTAAACGTTTCTTATAACCAAGCAATACTGCTATTACGACTTCTAAAAATTTAACATTTTAAACATTACTAGAATTTTAAAACTGTTAATGTTTTGGTTAAGGGAAATGTTAAGAGAACGCTCTTACAACCTTAAATTGTTAGCTGGGGATACAGTTGAGATACAAACGAGGAAAAGGTGTGTGACAGATGAATATGACAGATGCTTTTTCAGTACCCTTATGCTTGCATCATAGGGGTTCTTGCTGCTGACTGGACGGTGCATGTTCCTGTGTATCCAGTCTATGGTTATCTCGGGTCATCCGTGGTTCTGCCCTGCACTTATGATTACCCTGAAGGGTCCGGTCAGAAAGCACCACACACAGTTTTATCAGAGATGTGGTGTTTGAATCAGAGTTACTGCATCACACCCAGATACGTGTACCACAGCGCAGGCATATTTCCTGAACCTTCTTATCAGGGCCGGGTGAAGTTCTTTGGGAAGATGGGAAGTAAGGACTGCTCTCTGCAGATATCTGATCTGAGGTCAGAAGACAGCGGCCTGTACGTGTTCCGATTCATCACGGATCATCCGAAGGAGAAACTTCCAGGACAGAAAGGAGTGACACTGCTGGTCATCTGTAAGAAACAAACTCAGAGTCTTGTGCATTAAACAATAAATGTCACATTAAAATCACAATTTTAAAATCGTCTGATATGAATATAATTAAAGTAATAAAGCATTCTTTATGTATATTAATTTTAATATAACATTTATATAATCTATATATATATACTAAACCCTCCCAAAACATTGAAATATAATTTGCTTAAATATCTAGATCCTGTCTGGAAATTGTATAGTGTATATATTATATATATTATTTTGTGAGAAAATAAGCAAAAACTTTTGAAGTTATTTAAAGTTTGTTTGGCAGTGAATTCTTAAAATTCTTGTTTCCTTCTTTGAGCACAAATGTCATTTCTTTGTAAGCAAACACAAGCAAAATTGTTTCCTCTAAAACGAGACAGTTCAGAGTCAGACAGTTCCTCAAAGATCTGAAAAAATGTTTAAAGAGACTTTCTGTAGACCAACATCATCTTAGCACATCAATTGTTAAGAGGCACACAGGAAGTCATGTGACTTTGGTTGCTATGGTGTTAGACTGTTTCAATGTCTTTCAAAATTCTGTATCTTATCTGTGTATTATTTTTAATTACAGCTGGAACAGGCCCTTCGTTTATTGTTGGAATTGTGTTTGGAGTTCTTCTCATCGTCATAGTAACTGCCGTACTGATATACATCACACACAAGAGACGGTAAACGAAAAACCCTATATGTTATTCCATGTGTTTTTCCCAGTCTTGTAATTCATGGAAAACTTTTGTCTTTCAGGAGACAGAGGTCAACACCACTTTAAACATCATCAAGTCAATATGTAAATGAGGTTTAAGCTCTTACCAGCCGTTGCTCCTTTCATCTTAGTTTTGCACTAATTTTACACTAACGTGCTCAAGCTGTAATGTGAACAGTCACAGCTAATTCGGTGAGGCTAGCAGTAGCAAGTTAGCTTTAAAAGCATATGATCCCGCCCTCCCTTCGGAACACTCCCCAAAGCCACGCCTCCTCCAGAACACAAGAATGGAATGCAAATACACAACTTGACAGACAAGTAGGACATCCTATCATTGAATTCAGACCAAATGCGATAATTGGATGAACATTTTATAGTCCTGTGCTTACTTGTGTTGCTATCAGGATGTGAAGAGATTTTCAGCCAGCAAAACAAAAATGCTTCTGGAAAAAAAAAAAAAAATGACCTACCCTGCCAGTTAAAAAGATAAACTTTTTTAACCCCACTGGTAACTATTTTCTTCTTGTTTAAAGCATAATTCTAACATTAATATAAGTGAAGTTTATGCTTAAAACTAAATAAAAAACTATTTGTCAGCGGGGGTAAGACAAAAACAAATCACAGGAATTCATCACATTTTCATCCTGTTGTAAAAATGACAAGTTCTTTCAATAAAATGGTGAAAATAAAAACACTGTATTCTATATTGCAAAACAATTATGAGATTAGATATCATGTAGACATTGTAGGAAATTTATTTGAGCTTCTTGTATGGAACCACCAACACAATCATTTGTCTACTGAAAGTAATTTTAGGTGACACAAACGTTTTTAAACAAAAAAGTGATACAACAAGCAAATGGCTTATTTCTTATATCTAGAAACTATATGTGGCCTGCTGGCAAAATAAATAACAATGAACAAATTTATAAAATGAACTCCTGTTATTTTCACATTTTCCAAAAACCTTGAGCTACCAGATCACCAGAAGAGAGCAGAAAATGTCTTTATTAAAACAAAGGAAAGATTTAAGAAGGTTCACCTGTCAGAAAACATACAAATAAAGATCACAGTAGATGTTTAACTGCTATTATGGAGTTATTGAGATCATTAGACAAGGGCTTTGTGTAAACTTTCAATTTCACCAAAACTGAAGCCTGTAGCTCCAACTCATTTTGCCAGCACGGGTCACATATCTCTGTTTTAAACAACTAGGACCAACTCCAAAACACTGCATATCAGAGTATATAAAGAGTCATAATATCTGTACAAGCATAAGCTAAACAATATTAATGGTTCATAACTGCATTAGGATTGTAGGTTTTACAAAAATCCAGGTAGAAACTGCTGTCACTGGTTTTCACGTTTTACCAGATTCCGGATTTCAGATTCCAGATCTTTCCATACCTTCTCTTGGCTGCTTGCTGAGAACAGTATAAACAAGACTGGGATCTTCTTGAAGTCTCTTCTCACCATCTGAAGATACATTTGTGACCTTCACCTGGTCCATACTGTAAATACAGATGACAACAACTCCTGCCTTAATATGACACAAAAAGGAGAACACAAAGCAGCACATACAGACTGTGTGACTGTGTTGAACCTGGGCATGCATGAGTAATGCACCGTGATGTAGTCGGTTTTGCCCTTTTCATCAGTGCTTTGAGCAGCTTCTTTCAGGGGCACGATGGACGGATGGAAGGTTTCATACACCTCCTCTGGCTCCTCCTGATCAGACAATAAAATCAATGTGATCCTGAGATTTTCTTTCATTGCCCGGCCACACTATGGCTGTGTTCCAAAACCTAGTGAGCTGCTTTGTTTTCTACTGCCTACATAGGCTAGTGTGTTTACGGCAGCATCATAAATGTGATGGATCAGCTGAATTTGGCTTGTATTATGCTGCCTATATACAACCATATAAAACAAACCCAGGTGCGTCTCAAATCACATACCATACTAAATAGTATGCAAAATGACACTAGTAGCATGCAACACAGTAGTTATTAAACATAGTAATTTAGCACTACATCTTTACTGTAATTATTAAAAAGCAAGTACATACTTTTAGTGTGTATTATAAACATACCGGAATGTCTGACATTTTTGCGCTCTTCAAGAGAAATGTTTGTGAAGTTGATTCGCTAAACAGACACTCACTCGATGGTAATTCAAGGTCTGGTGAAAGCTGTTTTTAAAAGCAAAAATGTGTTACATTCATTTGATTCTTGAATCTGCACAGATTCATCCAGATAACAGAAAAAAATATATAACAAATGGAGTGAGTGACCTGTTTTTCTTCCACAACATTTTCTGTGTCCACACGATGCATGTTTTTACTGCAAAAAAACATGGAATGGTGGGTGTGAGATCATGAGCAAAAGTCTGTGTCCAAAATAGCTCACTGTGCCCTAAATAGTGCATTTGAGGGGACAGTCACTTGGTAGTGGTGTCTAAAAATAGAGTGGACAGTACAGAGTGCACTCATTCAATCCCATAATGCACCACAATACCAAGTATACAACTGATGTACACTCAACGGCTAGCTGCTACAAATTTGCTCACTAGTTTTCATTCTCTCCTTTAAGTGGACTTTATTAATGATGTAGGGAGGGAATAGTAAATAAGGGTAAGACGCTATTTCGGACACAGTCAAGATTAAATTTGCATTATAATCACAAGTAATCGAACCTGATCATAACGATCACAGTTAATGAGATGAGTCCGACAGACACGCCCACTGCCGACACCAGCGCAATCACCTTCAGTCGACCTGGACATAAATCAACCTGTGATCCAATAGCAAACAAACAAACAGACCTGCATAGTGCTCAACTGCTACAGCATCGATTGTAACAAAATCATAACACAAAACAAAAATGTTATTTTAAGTTCTACGAATGTTTAAATTGTCCAGATTTTGTATTTCTTGGTTAGAAGAACTTAATTCACACATTTTTTAATTGATTAACGTTTTTAAAATGTTGCACTAGCTACTTGATCTATGACATTATGTAAAAAAAATTCTACCAACATCACTGCAAGAATGTTTTTCATAACTTTTAGAGAACATTTAGAGCCAACATTTTGAGAACGTTCCCTGTTCGCTGGAATTGCGTCGCAAACAATAAAACAAACGGTCATTGTTTATCGCACTAACCTCGAACCTTCACGGTGAGAACGGGGGAGCTGTGGGCACCGATGCGGTTGCGAGCCTCACAGTAGTACTGCCCGCTGACTCCAGCACTGACCTCAGCAATGCTGTAACTGGGACCCGATCGAGTTTCCCAGGCGTCAGCCGCATTGATCCGGTACCAGGTGTAGTTCTCCACTGCGGGGTTAGCCTGACTGCTGCAGGTCAGAGTCAAAGAGCTGCCCGCTTCTATCACGGTGGAGGGGCGAGCCAGCACAGAGGTGTTTTTGGGGGCATCTGAGAGAGAGAGAGAGAGAGAGAGAGAGAGAGAGAGATGGTGAGAAGACAGACAAAGAGAAGAAAGAGAGGGTGAGAGAGAGACATTCATGTCCTGCTCAACTTTTTCAAAAATGTGTCACGCTCTGTTTCTTTCTTAAATTTCTTTTGTTCTTCTTAACCTTCTCTCTCTCTCTCTCTCTCATTTGAATTGTGTCTTTTAAATTATGAAACAAACTTAAAAAATATATTAAAAATAAAAGTGCACTAACAAAATGAACAAACCACAACTTACAAAGCACTGAAAGTGAAACTGTGGCTGATGTCCCCATGCCGAACACGTTCCAGGCTGAGCAGTAATACAGCCCAGTGTGATGAGAGCGGACGCTGCTGAAGGTCAGATTTTGAGCAGAACCTCTGGTCCACGGCTGACCGCTGTTCACTCTGTACCAGCCATATTTCTCTGCAGGCGGGTTTGCGTTGGTACTGCAGGTCAGATTCACGGCAAACCCTTCCATGATGTCTCCTTTAGGACTGATCAGAACTCTTGTGTTTTTTGGAGAGTCTGAAAGCACATACAGGTGTTTTATTACAACCAAAACCACAGAGTCCACACTGTTGCTAGCTAGTTGTTAGCTTGGTTACTTTCTAGGAAGTTCTGGGTTGGTTTTGGTCTCTAAATACGGATCAGTTCCCTCAATGAACCACTAGACAGCACAAATGGTGCAAGTTGACTTATGTTCTAAGGTTTCATAAGATAGTATGTATTAGCAATTCTTGCCTTAGTTAAAAAACAGGATGTTTTATTTTCATGAAATCCATGTTAATGCTTCCTCAGTGGCTGAGCATCATGTTGTTTCCTGATATCTTGTAAAACTGAACTCTTTTTTTGAACTTTGATCTGTTTGGCAGACAATGTGTGACCGTGTGACATAATGTCCTGCCAAAACTCAAGTGATTACACAAGAAGTGACTAAAAGTAAAGCTTTAAATCACAAAGACATCAGCTCAGCAAGACTGAAAAACAGGAAAAGGTCAAATGTCTGGCTTCTTTCTACACCAGAATAGAATGACATTTCCAAAATAGGTTGTCATTTTGACCTACTCTGAAAAACTGCACATACTGCAGAAAAAAACTGGTGAAATCTGTTATTCTGAACGAACAGTTGTGCCTTCATGTTTGTATTGTTCAACTAATTTTTTATATTGTCTAGATTAAAATAAATAGGCAGTTAGAAAAATACTAAGTTTTTACAGCAGCATCTGGCCAGCCTTACAGGTAACATTCAGTAAAACGGGTCTGGACCGGTCTGTGCCGAGCGGGTTGCGGGCCACACAGAAGTATTCCCCGTGGTCCCTGTAGTCCAGACTCCAGAGTCTCAGCTCAGGTTTAAAGCTGTCTGGAACGCTGCCACTTTCTCCGTCTTTAAACCAGGCAAAACTCTCGGCTGGTGGAGCTCCCTCACTACTGCAGGTCAGAGTCACCGAATCGCCCTCTCTGAGCGCCATTCGAGGGCTGATCTGAACCGTGGTGTACCGAGGAGCATCTGAACCAAAGAGAGACATTAAATGCAACTGCTGCGGGGGGAGGAAATTTTACAATTCATATTAAATCACATACATTAAGAAACCTGTTGTTAGTCGACTACATCTAAACTGTAAAATATGAAACGTTGAAGTTATTATATTGAGAAGCTATTTCTACCTGATCCAACCCATAAATTAATTGTTTAAAAACAATTTACTTGATTTATTTAGATGTTACCGCACATCTTAGGCGACCTGACAAAATATGTTCATGTTTTATGTTGCATACAGTAAAATATTCTTTCTTATTGCTTATTATTGTTTTGATAATCTTAATGTTAATTCCTGTTACTATTTTCTATTTTTGAAAGTTTTCAAAAATAGACTTTTGTACTTTTGCAAGTACCATACACAGAAGCATATCCCACAATGCTTTGCAACATATTTATCCTTCAGGAGTTTTAAAGGTATTAAAGGTAAGTTTTAAAAGTAAGTTTTATTTTTTTCTGGCACATGTTGTATAACCTGAAGTGCTTTAAATTGATCTTCTCTGTGAAGAATACTTGCAAAGCTTTCTTACAATTTATTAAAAATTCTAAGCGAGATACAGAGGTATTAAGTGTGAAGGGACAATATGATAATGTTGCACCAAAATCATTGTAGTTACAACAAACATTACAACAAAATTAGCTGCTGTTTCATAAATGATGTAGAATAATCAATTATTATTCAAGTCTTTTCACAATGCATATTTTTCAAAGGAGCTTTACAGAAAACAATATTTTTATACTCACAACCAAGAGCCAGCAGGACCCCCGGAGACAGGACGTTTTGGGGGGGTATCGGGCGGCAGGTGTAGGTACCTGCATGCTGGCTGTCAAAGTTATAGATGGCTGACAGCTTGCTGGATTGCCCCAAATTTACCCCATTCCGATAGAGGGCAAAATTCCTGCCAGGGGCAGCACATCCCCGGGCCACACAGCTCACAAACACCGTCTCACCAGCAGCAAACATGTTCCCTATTCTTGGTGGATGTACGTGAACCTGGAGGTCTGTAACCAAGACAACATCTCACTATATTTATTACACGCCCCATAATAACTGAGGGTGCAAAATCTGACTCTCCGTGAGATTTCGCCCCCCCTGATTTTGGTTGGTTCTTATACCGGGGAGGCTGCTAATTGATTTGGTGTCGTTTGCGAGCATAAATGTAAAGGTTGGGGTTATAAATTATCTTAAATTTCTAATTGTAAATCTACGTTATTAAAATAATAATAATAATAGTGAACCGTGGGATCGTTTCCAAACAGGTTTCCTCAAACCCTGATCCGCCCGTCTGCTATTGGTTCGGGCAAACAGGTAGTCCCGCCCCCAAGTTCACGCCATTGGTTAAGCCAATAGTTTTGTGTTTTTTAAACGCTTTATTAATTTGACATAATCGAACCACTCATAATCGCCCACAGAATCATAACCTTTATTATTCAAGCCAATTTACGAATATGTTTTTTTAAAAACATATGAATTTTATACACTTTAACGTATAGACTGTACGCTGTAATATCAAAACAAACCATAAAACATTGACGCACGTATGACGTTGGAAGTATGACGTCACCTGTGACGGAGAGACTGATGGCGTCAGGTGACGTCCACCTGCTCTGCTTGTGGTCCGTCTCAAATCTGAAATGATACGTCCCTGCGTCGCTCAGCTTCACGTTGGTGATCTGCAGGCTGCATCTCTTGTGTCCGCCCATATATTTCACCCTGTCCGTGTATGAGGGGCTCAGCAGGCTGGGGTCAGAGTGATAAGCGATTTCCCGACGGTCCTCCGCGGAGATGTGAAACCACATCACCTGCGTGGAGCTGTACGGTGCCGGATAGTCATAGCGGCACGGCAGGGTCACTGTGGTCCCGGCCCACACGCAGATGTCCTTCCTGGAGAAATAGATGAGCCATTTACTGGCCCCTGTTCCTGTAAGCAGGAGAAAAGCAATGAGATGTTGACACCAGAAATAAAACCGTGAAAGATCAATACAATATAAATAATCTGCATAGCAAGGGCACTCAAGTAACCTAAGAACACCTGAAAGCACATCTATCTATCTATCTATCTATCTATCTATCTATCTATCTATCTATCTATCTATCTATCTATCTATCTATCTATCTATCTATCTATCTATCTATCTATCTATCTATCTATCTATCTATCTATCTATCTATCTATCTATCTATCTATCTATCCATCCATCCATCCATCCATCCATCCATCCATCCATCCATCTATCTACATATGATACCTGTACAAAATTATTACCTGACACAAGTGTAGAATAAATGAAGGTCACAAGTACTTGTGTCCACATCTCAGATGTTCAGTCCTGTGCTGTTGAAAAAACAGGAAAGACTGTCAACAACTTCTACAATGTTGACAAAGCAGAGATTTCTATAGCTGAGAATGAGTTTATAAACGTTACCTGGTTTCTGATGCTGTTGGTCTGTTCTGTAACACTGAAAACTGACTGACAGCTGTTTGCCATCAGAGAGGTGGAGTGCGGATGCAATGAGCTAGAGAAAGCAGAAGTTGGGGAAGGGTGGAAGAGATGGGCTGACTGGCCATCCGTCTGTCTTTCTGTGTGTCTCTGAGCATCTGAACTCTGGCTCTGTCTCCGGTGAAACTCAACTCCACCTCCAGCAAGGTGCACAGCAATAACCACAAGTCGCTGACACTTGCATCACCTTCATCCCTTAAAAACATGGTTAGGTCATCTGAGCTGGCAGAAATCACTGTGATTTACAGCTTGAGTGAAATACAGCTTTTATTAAAAACATTTAATTGAGGTATTAAATTGACTTTAAATTTATAAATAGGCTCTACAATTTACCCAGATTGTTTATGTTAAAGGTAGTACAATTTCCTATATACAAGTCTTAGTAACTAGTAGTCAGGGGTGTCGCTAGGGTTTCTGGGTACCTGTCTCATTGGCCTCACTGTTCCTTTTGGTTTGTGTTTTTTGTGCCCCCAGAGATTGAAGGCGCTGCTCTGAACTGCTGTCAAGACCGACGGTAGGATTTTATACAGACTTTGTCGCCCACTTGTGACATGTGAAGGAATTGCAGCTCTGACGTCTGGGCGAAAAGTAAATAAATATGTTTTTAAAACACCTCAAATTACATTTCTGAAAGATTAACATTTATTAAATTAATCCGCTATTTACTTGGATTATTTGGATTATAAGAGTTTTAACTCTTTGGCCAAACTGGTTTCTGGCAATGTTTTACAATAATGAACCAAATGTAAAATTGGCTTTGAAATTAAACAAGAACCTGGAAATTAAAATTAAAAGAGTCAATAAACAGTTTTGTGAGCAAAATCAAATAGGTTGCATATTATTAAAACCATTTAGGTTATGAATATTAATGAGACCATCCTGACGTCACATTCGTTGGATAAAGAAACCTAATTAATATTCATGAGACCAACCAACTCTCTTCCTGTAATTCAGTTTCAGTTCGTCATTTGAGTCTGTGGAAAAGCGAATAAACAAAAAGTAAAAAAAACATCCCCAATAATTTACACTAAACTTATCAAGAGCATCAATTTCAAGTGTTGTTATCTGGCATCAAAATAAAAATACACCCCATGAGTCTCTAAAAGAAACGCCTCATCCAATCATTACAAACCGCGATTGTTTTCTGCGTATCAGCGCTGAGAAAAGTAATCGGTACCACGTGACGTGTGGTGAGCGTTTAGTAGCTGCGGGATTATAGCTGCTGAAGAATAAAGAAGAAAATAATTATTTTAACCCATCGCATTTGACCAGTTAGTTTAATAGCCAGCATGTTAATTTTATGAAGTGTTTTTAAGCTAACTGCTGCTCTGCGCACGTGTTTCTGCGTTACTAATGTCAACGTTGCTGCATGTGACGGACACGCAACCTCAGAAACAGTTTCTATCTGTGACATGATCTGACATTTCAACCCCTTCAGCTTCACATCTGCATCTGAGAAGGTAAAGTTAACATTTTAAAACCTAAAAACACATTTACAGCTGCCTGTCAGAGTTCAGTCGTGCGTATTCAGGCATCTGATATTTAAACATACATACACGAATGTAACTTATACATTAAAACATATAACTGTATGAAAGTATTATGCTAACTATGAAACTATTACGAATGTAACTTATACATAAAAACATATATCTGTATGAAAGTATTTTGCTAATTATGAAACTATTAAGTGACTGTTTTAACATGTAAAGCGCAGTTTAGTGACAGTGTGTCGGTGTGTGTGTGTAGTTTACTGACAGATGAAAGTGTTTTGCTGTGTGTTTTAAGGTTTCATCATGTTGGTTCATGTTGTGCTCCTGCTTCTACATGCATGTGAAGGAGGTGCGACTCCCATCCAGTGTTACAATGATCAGGGGAAACCTGTGGACTGGTTTGTGTACACACACACACACACACACACACACACAATAATTGAACATTATATATTTGTGATTTTATAATGGTAAAGAATGAATAATGTTTCTCTAGTATTGTTACTTCTCTATTTGTAAGTCACTGTGGGTTTGAGTGTATGTTAAATGAATGCATGTGAAGTGTGTTTCTAATAAACACTGTGTTGATGTCGGGGGTCTCGTGCAGGTTTTATCTGTATAAACTGCCTCGTCCTCGTCACGAGTCGGCGCAGGAGGGGCTGAAGTATCTGTTCATGGATGCGGAGACTGAAGGATGGGCTGATGGGAAAACTTTCATTAATGACACTCAGAGTTGTGTTGGCCGGACAGTACAGCCTTTATATGAGGTACTGCACTGTTCTGTACAATGCTGTTATCATAACTAACCTGCTATTATTAAATAAAAAACTTGTTAAAGTTATAAATAAATTACCTAAAAGATTAAATGTCCAGTTCTGCTTAATCCAGCTTTATTTTGCAGAATGTTCATTTTCATTACCAATAATTGTTTTGCTTGCTGTGATTTTGTAAAACTCAGCAGTTTGATTTGTCTGTAGTCTGCATGTTTTGCCCATTTTCAAGAAGTGCTTTTACACTGTAAAATCTAATTTATATGTCTGATGTTTTGTTACATATCTGATTTTTGTCTCAGTCACACCTCAGACAGAACAAACTTTGTTTGCATAAACACCAGTCAGACTATGCAAGACTGCCACAAATTTATCAGCATTGTATCAGTAACACAGCTTTTGCCTTATTTTGAAGCATTTGAGTTCCCACAGAGCTCAAATGCTTCAAAACCACCAAATTCAATCTTAATCGTTTGCTGTTTTTGCTCTAAATTAATAATTATTCATTAAATCTAATAATATTATTGCTTTTGCGCCCTCCATGATTGACACACTGGAATTTCTGTGCAGTCAGTTGCTTTATCTGAAACGTATGAGAACTTAGATCCACGTTTGAAAGTTCCTGAAATCAAATACCAAATAAAATTGAAGTGTTTTTGCTGATACAAGGTCTGATTTGTGTCAGATCTCAGTGAAAAAAGGGGAATTGACAGTTTAAGATGTTTTTGGAGATGAAACACAAGTGTGTGTGTGCACAGAAATGTTTCACAATGAAAGAGGAACTTCTCCTCATCACATGGTCCTCACAGAGACCTCAGACGTATGAAATCATGTGGTCATGCTTCTTAAGATGTTTTGAGCAGTTGTCTGTGTTTCAGAGGGGTGATGTTGGATACGTCTTATATAATGATCAGCCTCCACAACAGAAGCATGTGGGAGATGCAAGCAGACCTTGTGGCCACACTAAAGGTGCAATTTTACTGCTGTTAAGGGCTTAAAAATGCTCATGAAACACACACACTTAATTTGTGCTTTTGTTTGTTTCAGGTCTCGTTGTCTTTGATAAGCAACAGGGCTTCTGGTTGGTCCACAGCACGCCCCATTTCCCCCCTCGCAAATCAGAGGGGCAATTTTCATACCCCAGTTCAGGCATAAATAATGGACAGAACTTCATCTGTGTCTCTTATCCTTTAGAGCGCTTTCAGACGATCGGTATGAGTCCAGTTCATTTAACGGGTTGCTTACGGTTAATCTGAGTTCTGGGGAAGGCCCAGTCTCTGTTGTCTGCAGATGACACATGGTTTTGATATTGTGTTACCTAATGCAACGGTTGTGATAATAAAAACCTTGACTGAGTATTTATGGGATGCAGTTTCCATAGATACGGTTTGAGTAGTCCTTCTTACTGACACAGTAACCATAGTAACAACACCATTCACTGTGTTGCTCTGAAACAGCTGAAGTGTGTTTCAAATCAGAATTTAGATTATAATGAAATAAGGCAACAATGCATAAAACTACAAGGGGCTGTTGGTTTTAAAAGTAAAACTGAGTGTCTAAAATCTCTTGACCATGGCAAAGCTACTGTTATGAAATGAAGAGATTGTGTTGAACACTGACCTGTCATGTATTTGCTCAATAACTGCTTTAGATTTTTAACCAAACAAAGTTACAGATTGCAGCTTTAAAATACAGTGTTTAGTTTTCTGTCTTGTTAAAGAAATCTGTGTTGCTTTGGCGTGTTCACAGGTGAGCAGCTGAAAATCAACCAGCCGCACATCTATGACTGCAGTGTTCCTGAGGCTCTGGCTGCTGCTGTACCTGCTGTGGCACAGCTCTGTAAACACACACTGGGCAGATGGGAAAACACTTCCTCCTCCCCGGCCAATCGCAGCGTCTCGCTCCTCTCATTGGCTGGAACAGAGTTCATTAGCTTCGCGAAGGGTGCATCCTTTGCCAATGGTAAGACTCGATTTTAGTGCTGATGTAATGGAGCAAGTACGTGTCACTTTAACGCCAGCCAGTCAAATCTATATTTTTCAGGAACTAAAAATAAACCAGTTTGTTTAGCAAATCTCTTCTGTTTATGTTGTTAAAGGAGTAGTTTTACCTAAAAGAGAAAATCCTGACATTAGTTATTCGGTGTTTGTACAAAACCACACAGCAGTTTTCAAAACAACAACAGTTTACAGTGACCAGTCATAAAAAATACAAAAATACTGAAGATACTGAAGAAAAGTGATGATTCTCATGAGGTCAAACATGTGAGACATACTGAAAGAGTCGTCACAATATTTTAGGTTTAATATATATAGTTTATAATATAGATTTATAATTTATATAACGATTTTCACTACAAGATTATCATATTATTGTGTTTTTTTATTTGATAAATGAACTAAATTAATGATGTCAGTCAAACTCATTGTTTTTTGTTTTCTCTTTTTGGCCAATGAATCATTTAAAATACGAATGCCGGGCAGCAAAGAGTTTGTTACCATTGTGGTTCTTATTTCAAAATGTTAACTGTGTGTAATAGCACCACACTGTAAAAAATAAAAGATCCTCGAGGAACTGTTTGCGGTTCCTCACATTGCCACACCGGTGGAACCCTCAGAACCTTGAGGCACCTTTCATTTTTATAGAAACTGGTGCTGAGTTATTTATGTTATTGTGTGTAGTACTAACTCCATATCAATAATCATGTTTATTGGTTATATACAGATAAATTGTGACACTGTACTGATGGTACTGAGATTGTTCACTGATAATCTTCATTATTGTTCAGATCTGTATCACTCCTGGGTGGCACCAGTGCTGAAGTCCAACCTGCTGGTGCAGTTCTGGCGTCGCTCCACGGGAATCCTGTCCTCCGATTGCTCTCCCAGCTGGAAAGTTCTGAACGTGGATCTCATTTCGCCGGGCCAGCGAATCACGTTCAAGACCACAGAGGACCACTCGAAGTGGGCGGTGAGTACAACAGGAAATGGGCCGTCCGGCGGCTGGGTCTGCGTGGGAGATATCAACCGTGACGAGGCGGAGGAGAGGCGGGGCGGAGGGACCGTGTGTCGGCGAGACGCTGCGGTGTGGAAGGCCTATCGCATTGCAGCCCTGCAGTGTGAGAGCTGCAGTGGTGAAGTTCAGGCTTGCGATGAAGCTGCGAGGTACCGATGAAGATCTCGTAAGACGCAACAAAAACCGCATCGCAATTATTCTGATGATATGATGACCACTTGATGGTTTAAAGGCAACAAGACTGTAAATTAATGATCAGATCATGTTTTACAGAGCCTGCTGTAAACTTAATATAAAAAAATTCAATATAGTGGTTTTATGTGCTATTAGAAATGTTTTATATGCTATCAGATTATTTTTTTAATACTGAAGATCTATTGCATTAAAAATGTCACTGTTTTTCATTATTTGCATTACATCTGGAAAATAATAAACAAAGCGCAACGTAACTGTATCCGAGTACTTCAAAGTATAATATCGTTAAAACGTCCAAAACGTAACTTGTGTATTTTAGCGTTTATCAGTGTACGATTTTCTAGATAACCTTAAAATATTAGTGAATTTATATTAAGATTTGCAGGTTTGTAAATGTCATGGAAGTGGATAAAATGAAGGAAATAATCAGGTCTGACAGCTGGCAGTTGTAGCAAAATAAAGTTTATTATAAGAACAGGAGGTATGTAGTGCACAAGCGTGTAAGAACACATGACTGAAGCCGCATCACACGGGAACAGCATCTGATGATAAAGGCACTTTACTGCGACTGAAATGATTCGGAGAACGGCCCTCTTCCCTCCGCTGACCCAGCTAACAAATACGCGTTGTAAGAATGTTTCCCCAAACGTTACTGCACGAAGTTCTTGGTTAACCTTGAGGGAACTTTTACAGAACATTAGCCAACGTTCTGAGAGCGTTCTCTGTTAGCCGGCAGTCCTCGAATGCCTCGGTTCCCACAGAGACGTCAACAGCACGAGGCAGTAAAGAGATGGCGAGGTTCATCGGGTCCAAACAACAGCGTAACAGTTTCACCGCGTAATTCAAGGTTTCTCTGGCTGATCGACATCTTTGCGTTTAACGGTACAAAAACAACCGAACAGGCACAGCTTTGTTGCATTGGTTTAAAGGAGTCAGCTCAACACACTAGCTCTGTTTCAAAACAGCCTACATATTTTTGAGGGATCATCATGCTCCTCATGTAAGCGCCAAAGAGCGTGACGATTCTGCTTTTAAAACGTCACACCAGCATGTTCCCTTAGGAGGCAGCTGCCTGTGTTTGTAGTAAACAGCAAGGGAACTTGCTATGGTTTAGAACAGAGCCCGTACATAACCAAAAACATAATGCGTTCTGTTCGACTACATACAGAGAGTGCACAGTAAGCAACAGTTTGCATACTTGGTGAGGATATTAGCAGGTGGCAGTGTTATTTTTTGTTTTTAACATCTTTTCTTTGGGTAGCCGGGCAGTTATCAGTAGTTTCGACATCTCTGTCATGGTAGCCCACACAGAAGCTCAGTGTTTGAAATGTTTAGACAGCCACCAGTACCTTCTCTAAGTGTGTATGTTGGGACTTTTAGCTGCTCTCACTTTTTATTCATTATGCTGTTTCTTAACATGCTGTATTTATGGATCAGTGGCTTTAGAGGTAGTCAGGGGAGTCCAGAAAACGTCACCAAACGGTACTTGACTGTCTTGAAATGCAAAAATTGTGCAACATTTAGCTGTAAATATCATCTTAGAGCCATTTCAATTAAGCACTCACTTAAAATACATCAATATTAGGACTTACGGAAATAACTTTAAAGGCAGGGCAGGGCAATTTTTGGCTAGCAATAGCCAGCTAGCTTTAAAAGCATAAGATCCCGCCCTCCCTTCAGAGCGTCTCCAAAGCCACGCCTCCTCCAATACATGAACGCATACATAGTTTGACAGACAAGTAGGACATCCAATCATTGCATTCGGATCGAATGCAGTGACTGAATGAACATTTTCAAAATCAGGTCACAGAGCTCCAAATGAAATATATAGTGTCTTTTCTTTTTAAAGTATTTGGGTTTGAACGCTCTTTTTTATGTTAAAAGAGATTTCGGACCAGTCTTCTGCCCTTGGCTTTGATTCGTGGGAAGGTTGCGCTGGTTTCGTTGCCAAGAGATGGCGAGCCGGTTGGTGTGTTTCCCCCTCGCCTCCTTAACAGGAAGTCCACACTCGCTGAAGACATGGCGTAGAAAACGTTTCCTGTGGGTGGTATTATTAACTCTGTTGTAGAAAACAAAACAGATATATTTATTACGCTACATAAAAATACAAACACTCTAGTAACCTTAAAGCTGCGATCCATAATTTGGCATAAAAAAGTAACCTGCAAGTTTATGTTTCAAACAAAGATGGCGCTAGAGAGGTAACCTTATATATTGCAGCTTTAATTAACCTCTATTTAAAATATCCTCATAAAGTCCAATCGTTGAAACTCTATTTTTAAATGTTATTGTTTTTCTCATTTATTTCATTTGCTGCAGTAATTTAAGTGTAAATGAGCAGCATTTCTTGGGCTGCGTTTGACAGCATGATTAGTAGGACTATGAAAATCATCAGGTTACACGCTGTGGCCCCATGTGGTTTCTGGTCTCCTTGTCATTATTTTCTTTTCTCATACGGTGAGCAGATGGTCATTTCTTTCCGGACACGACTCGCCGTGTGAACTTCTCTCCTCTGTTCACATGACGGATCACGGCTTGAATTTCCATATTAAATATTAAAGTATTAAAATACTTAGTTTGATTTATGGATTATGCTGTGTGATGGAAAATACTTCACTAAATTATACTGGATTGGACATGTATCCTGCCTGATTTGTTGTGGGTTGTAAAATCAAGCCCACTTCCCACCCCGTCAGCCACGGTCCTGGTCATGTGACCTCACCTTTCCCTTCTGGTAGCAGTTGGATCAGCTCGTGTTTGGACGCGTCTTGTGCATTCTGGTTGTGTTTCTCTAATGCAGAACTGATTACAGTGGGTGTTTTGTCGTTACTTGTAACCTAAAGCAACACAGAGACGAGAGGATGCGATAAAACACAGATGTATAAATAAAACGAATATTTAAACAGAAATTCTTCTGTCAGAGATCTGCTGATGTAATACTGGACTGCTGATGTGAAATACAGCGGTTTCAAAGATGAAGTGGCGTCTTATTTTAACAGCACACACTTCCTAGTGTTCCACAGTGTTGACTGTGTGTTTTCACTACCAGAATGCTTCTGTAGAGGTTGCCATCTTGTAAGTCCATTCTTATTCTGATGATTCTCATATCAGGCCCCGCCTCTGTTTTGTTATTGGTCGGTGTGTTGCCACAGGAGACGGACCGTCGATGTGATTTGACAGGTGTGGTGGGTGTGGTCAGCACAGAGGGCGGGCCTTCATTGGATGGTGGAGACGAATCAACGTCCAGACAGGAAACGGAAGGGGATTTCACATGCTGAAATATCAGGACTTCAAATTAGGAATAATGATGACTATTCTTAAAGGGACAGTTCACTTAAAAATGAATGAACGATCATTTCACATGACTGATCAATTAATCAGAATTCAGAATCAAAATTAACAAAACTATTTTATTGCTTAGGTGAAACAAAATTTTATGGATTTAGAGAGTAAAAGAAAATATTCAAATAATTATGAAACAGAATTCAAATTTCTGGCCAGACAATTCTTCTCAATTTCAGTGTTAGACTGTAGATCTTACAGTAATGGAAGCACTACAGATTAAAAACGTTAAAAATACGTTTCAGAACAATCATGTGAAGTACACAGAAGAGACTAAGGGAAGAAATCTTCTGTAGGTCCTTAATGAATAACAAATGTCTTAAAGTTGCTGTTAACAGTGAAAATCAGGCTTTTGAAGGGCCATTACTGTGAGGTAATCAAAATAACTCTTTATTTGCTCTTACCTTGTACAGCTTTGAGAGCAGATGATTGACAGGAGAGGGGAAGTCAAATATGCCATCAGCATCCATTACTGTGAAGCCACTGAAACATAACAACACAAGCATCTTATCTGACTCATCTGTACAGCTGCTGTCTAGTGTTCACTCAACAGACAGTAACCTAGTGTGTGTAAACGCTCAACTTTAAAACGACTCTGAAATCACAGCAGCTTTGAAGTCTGTCCTTTAATGTTAACTGCAGACGATAAGCAGAAATTCAGTTCTAGAAATTTCAAATCTTGTGTTTGTCCTGCTAAACAACAAAATGTCATTGAACTCAGACCAGTATGACAGAGCTCATGAAAACATCTGTGTGCGCATCACAGTCCGAGCTTGATCCTCCAAACAACCAGCAGGAAATAACTCTCTGCTGATAACCGTTTCATAGTTAGACAGAAAAAAACCCCATGATTTACTTAGCAAAGTAAAGGCTACGGATTCAAAATAAAGGTTAATCTGTCTCGACTCTGTTACGACTGTCCTTGAGTCTTTCTGCATTGTCAAAAGGGAGAAGCACTCGTCTTCTAAATATAACCGATCAAAAGAACATTTCTTTTTGTTTTCCCTATGGTAAATGAAAAGGAAGCTCTGGTAACCGTGACTCATTTTCTCGACACCACACCCAGAACTGTTGATGTGAGGCCAACAGTAAGAGCCAAAGAGGTTGTAATTCCTGGAGCTCAGGCCGCTAGAGGCCTCAGCAAACAGCCAAACTGGCACTTTTGAGGTCCGAACTGACTGATTTGGTTTCATTTCCACTCCCACAAAATTTCACTACAAGGTAAGAAGGTTTTTACACAGTAGGACAACCACGTTACAGTATAACTTTATTTGATAAGATAAAGGTGTATCACTTCTAAGATATCGTTTGTTTTTAAATACTGCATGTCTGGTGTGCATGTTGTTAAAGCTGCAATCTGTAACTTGTGCCTCTCTATCGCCACCTCTGTTTGAATCTTAAAATTGCAGATTACTTTACAAACTTTTCTTTACGTATCTTAAAGTGAAATGAAGCCAAATTTTCCAGGAAATTGGACCGACAGCTCAAATGATAGATTATTACTATTTGTACAGATTTTTAACCCAAAAAGTTAAGGATTGCAGCTTTAATGTGGGGCTGTTGACTGCAGGAAACATTCTTACTCTGGACACTGTGTGACGATCACGGTGGGGTTTAGGCCACGCCCAGGACTCGGCTCGCCCGGTGCTTCAATCTGATTGGACAGCTTGTAGCTATTTAAAACCACAGGAGCAATTCATCATCACAAACAGGTCGTATCTGAGACGTTTATTACAGTCACGTGATAGTCGCTGACCTTTCCTCCTCGCTCAGAGTGGGCGCGCTGTGATACCAGTGAACAAACGTCTCGTCCGTACGGAAAATGCTGTTTCTACACGAGGACTGGAGGAGACGGATCTGAGCAATCACCTCAAATTCCTGAATCCAGAAAACGTGACGTAAATACGTTTTATTAATGTTAAATAAAAGTCCCACAGAAATCACGAAACTCACCCGTCGTCTTTTGTCGAAATTAATAAAGCCGTTCTGTAAGAAAAAATTACACATTACAACGTGTTTCTTCCGATGCAGATGTCAATTACGTTTTATTTAGTAGTTTTGGCACATTCAGATTTTGGAGTTTGGACAAACATTGTGAAACCACGTCTATGCTGAAACATGATATATGATGACATGTTGCATCTATGAGGCCTGAGGGGAATATTTGCTCATTTTTGGCAGTTCTGTGAACTGTAGCTCACTGTGGGGTATAAAGTCTGTACGTCACCTCTAGCCTGTCTTTCACCGCAGTGTCCAGCATGGTCAGATCTCTGAGGAAGATGCCCAGATACGGCACCGTTCCCTGCGCACACGACTGCAACAGAAACAGCATATTATAATCCACAATTTATTTAGCTTTGCTATGTTGAAAGGTTAAATTATTGCTTTAGACTATGACAGTAATACTGAAATATAAAGTTAAAGGTAGGGTAGACAATTCCGGAGAGTTCTGCCCAAATGCATTCAGTTCTAAGATCTCTGATCGAATGCAATGATTGGACGAACAGTTTAGGGTCCTGCGCCTTCCGCAGAAGATATATTTGAGACTTTCAACTAGCATAAAAATAAATGTTTGTGGAAAAACAAATTGCTACCCTTTCAATAAAAGCATTGCTTGCATTATAAAAGTCTCTTACCCCCGTAAATCTCCGGTTGTTGATTTTAGTGTCAAGATTTGCAAATTTGGATGTTCGCTCCTGCAGAATAAACAGGTTTGTTTAATACTGATTAATCAATAATCCCTCTTCTTTTTTAACACTTCCCCTCCAGCTATTTGGCTTCATAATGTAATTTTTCATAATCAAATCAATTCCTCATGGATAATATCAAATTCCACCCTCTATGTTTTTGGCAGACACTTTTATCCAAAGTGACTTACAGTGTATTCAAGATATATTTTTTTCCTGGGAATCAAACCCACAACCTTTTGCACTGCTAACACAATTCTCTACCTGTTGAGCCACAGGAACACTGAGAATTCTGATTCATGTGGAGATACAGGAGAAAAACTGGTTCATGTAAAATGAGTAAACTGATTGTTGATACATCATGTAAACATGTTCCCGTCTCCATAACTACATCAGTAATCTGTTAATTGTGTCTTTTCTGGGTGTAGCAACTCAGTGACAGTTAATTAACAAGTTGCACATGAGACCCTCAGTTTCCACTAGATTTTAAACCACATCATGGTTCCAAACATCCAATCACATTCAAAACATGCAAATTCTGTTCAGTTATAACTGTTTGATTATTTGCTGATGCAGTAGCACGTCCAATCAGAATTCCACACAGAGAGGCAGAGCACACCGATTGGCTCAGTGTTTTCCACGTGCATCTCTGATAAAGAACGGGCTGTTTTTATTGGCTGTTTGTGTTGTAGCTTGTCTGACCTCTTTCAGCAGCTCACGACTCTGAGAGTAGTTGTCCTTCTCTGAGAAGATGTCAGAAAGTTCCTCGTATCTCTTCACAGCTTCTCTGTCAGGACAAATGTGACATTCAGTGCTGCTTTCTCATAACATCATCATAACATTTAGATGTTACTGTTGCTGTGCGTTAATATTTAATATTAAAATACCCAGCTAACAATTTTAGGTTGTAAGAATGTTTCCCTAATGTTTCCATTAAGTAGCAAAAATGTTAAAATGTTATTTTCAAGGAACGTTCAAGGAACATTTAAAATGGCTAGTTTTATAGATGTTGTAGTAACGTTATTGACTGGTTTTAAGAACATTATTCAAACTTTTTTAATGCAGTAATATTTTTAAAATTGTTCTAACAGCAGCTTCAAAATAACATTTTGATATACATAATAATAACGTAAAAAGGTTCTACTAACATTACTGCAAGAATTGGATTATATTGAGAGGTTTTTAAGAACATTAGCCAACATTCTGAAAACATTCACTGTGAGCTAAGATGTCACACATGCTGTCCACAGAGGTTGTGTGTCATTCATGTCATTCTTTTAATGTTAAAATACATTTTACACACAACCATTTATAAAGCATCAAAGCTCGGTTTTCCAAACGGAGTTTTCCCACCTGTCTGTCTCCTGCCAGGTCTTTCTGAGTCTGTGGATGGGGTTACTCTTCAGAGCTGAGAGGATAGCATACAGAGAGGAGAAGTTCTTCCTGCTTCTACAGGCCTGTTGAGAAGACAAACCTCAGTGAGTCATTTATTCTGTATTATAACATCATCCGTGTGTAAACCTCAGTCCACACAGTGCTGCTGACCTCTGCCACGCTGATCCATTTCTCCAGCAGTCGTGCTCTCTGCTGGCTCTTCAGAGCCGTGTTCCACAGACACGAGGCCGTGACGGCATTCGCTAAACGATTAAACTGCTTGATGGTGGCTCTGACGGACCAGCAAGCCCCCTCCTTTCCCTTCTTATCTCTCTGAGACCACAGAGAACCCAAACAGTGATACGGCACCAACTTCAGGAAAAGATCCTTATAAAAAACAGAAAGCACAAATAATTCCGCAGGAATAACATACTGTACATCACAGCTAGCGTCTGTCAAAGCTCCAGTAGTGAGGATTTAATTATGAATGTGAAGTTCAAAATATCTCCTACGAAACAGTATCAATGTTTGTTTTAGTCCTTGGATTTTTTAAAACCATGTTCTGCACTTTCGAGGTTGTTTATTTATTAGATATTTTTGTACGTTCAATACAAGAGGAAGTTGCTCTACACAAAATGCAAGACTGAATGTATGCAGTTCATGTTTTTATTGTTTGCATGTTTCAACAGAAGCAGTAAAACTGCTAAACTATTATTCAACAGCATTTTATCATCGAGCAACAATATTGATTAGCATTCATATAAACCGTGTGTTTTTATAGTTAAACTCACCGTCTCGATCCTGGTCAGCTGTTCAGCGATCACACTGGAGGGAAACCCCAAAATGCTGGTGGCCTCAAAGTGGGCGGGGTCAGGAGGAGGGTTCACACTTTTGGTAAGATCTGCAGATGTATATATACATAAATAATGGACAATAACTCTCTCATTTTTGTATTATCCAGCAATCATGACTAACCTGTCTGCCTAACCTGCCGGTTTTACATCAAACAAAAACTTGAGTTGACTCTATAGTCTGACACTTGAAGTTTTTACATTTAACAAAAGCAATTGAAGTATGTACACATTTCTGAGACAGACAAACTTTTTTCTAATGTTTTTCCTTATATTTTACTCCAGAACAACTTCATATGGTGACATATTCTTGGCATTAAGCCACAGAAAGTAGAAAATGAGGGATAAAATCACTACGTGTGTCACTGTTTTTATCGCAGCTGGTTTTTTACTGGCTGGCGTGATGCTGTGGGGACACAATGACCTGTGCTGTCTGGTGCAAATATGGAACAGCAGCTAAATTATGCTTGTGTCGAGAACAAACAGCCCAAAATATCCTGACCTGACAAAGATCCAGACAGCAGCGCTTTCTCCCTCAGCTCCTCGGCTATCCTCAGCAGTCTGTCTTTAATTTCGGCCCCCGAGGGGTCTGCTGGAAGAAGGGGGGCCAGGCGCAGCAGAGGGGAGGGGTCGCCCAGAGAGCGGAAATCCTCAGGATAATCACTGATCCATGTGCTGAAGACGGTACACACGGCCCTGAACACAGTGAAGAGTCAGAAAACACTGGAACTTTACTACCATAATGAAATAAGATCATATAATTTAATGCATTAATACGTACTGGTTGAACTGTTGACGAGTGCTACTGTTGCTTTCCCCCGGAGGCTCTTCCAGTCTGAAAAATAAAAGCCATGTTTAAAATGAGAACAGGATTATGTGGAGTGAGACAGAGTGACTTAAAGGCCTAAACAAATACCTTAACATACAACACATAATTTATTATGTGAAATTATATTATTGTGAAAAGAACTGTACAAATAAATGTGACTTAAATTAAAATAATGCATGTTTGGAAGAGTATTACCCAGTAAAGTGAGGGGAGATTTAAACAGGGGATAAGAGTGAAAATATTTCTAAATGATATAAAAATGTCAGGAGAAAAAAAACTGATGATTTTTCTTGTTTCTCAAAGTAACTGGTGATGCAACCAGCACTCTGATGTAGGAAATAAGTTGTCTGAGACCAAAGTCAATTTTAGACAGTTTTGTGGTCATGACACATAAATATCTGTCTGCAATAAAACCAGAATGAAGTATTTCAGTGAATCATCTGCAGTTATCACTCTTATGACTGTCACACACTTCATGGTGAGTTGAGTCTACCTGACCATCAGGATGTCCAGAACTCTCTGTGTGGAGGTGAAGGAGCGATACGTGGAGAGGAAGACAGAGATGAAGGAGGAGTCACCCATGGAGAAGGAGTGAAGGAGATGGTGGACGAGCTTTTCCTCTGTTCCTGCTTTGACCTGTTGGGAACGAGGCGCTTTGTACTGGGAGGAAAGGTGGGAATATGTCAGGAAACTTCTGGAAACTGGAGCAGCTAATCAGGAAGATTTGGAATTTACCTGCAGGCCACTGGGAGTTCCATGTTGTTTTATCATGATTGTATAGATGATTCCATCTTCCTCCTGCTCGGACACACTGGACTGAAGCAGAGAGAAATAAAAGTAAGCCGGCAGTCAGATTGAAACGGCTGGATTTGATAAAGCATCTGTTAGTTTTATGTGCAATATGCATTAGGAGATTCAAGACTGGACTGTTGGTCTGTGGTGTCTGACGCAGTACCAGACTGGAATTTGTTTCTTTTAAAGTGTGCGTGAATCAGAAGTTGCAACCACTTCAGTGTTCTGACGTGATTAAAGTGAAACCAAATTAAGGAGGGTGTGGCTTGTTTTTTTCCACTTGGAATTGATTGGTTCTAAAAAAGTAGGTGTTTCAAAGAGTGACATCATCAGAGAAGGTCTGCCTGTCCAGAGGGGCTGTACATTTTTATATTTTACCTAACAATTATGTGGAAAAGATAAATCAGGATCAGGATAAATTATTTAGGATAAACACTGCAATATTCCATAAAAAGTAAGAATAGTAGATTTTTATTTCATTGTGACTTGTGTGACTCCGGAACAAAAAAAAATTACAGACACCCTGATTCTGCAGATTAGGATAAATAACATGAGCTGCTTACCAGGTCCAGTGGACAGTACCAGGTCGTCTTCATCGGGGACGACTCCCCCTATAGAACAGAAAGATAAACACATATATTGTGAATGTTCCTGCAGCTCAACTGGTGGAGAATTGCATTAGATGCACAAAACGTTGCGAGTTTGATTGGCACAGAACACACATTGATCAAATGTATTGCTCGAATGCATGAAGTCACTTTGGATAAAAGTGTAAGTCACTTTGGATCTAATGTAAATGTGAACTGAGGATGTATATGAATGTCAGCGCATTTCATCTTTGTGATCAGCACAGTGTTGAAGTGTCAGATTAATCTGTCTATCACTAAACTGCATCAAGCTTACAGCTAAATGCAGATAAGACGCACTTTCTATCTTAACAATGGAAACATTTAAAAGGAGTTGATCAGACACAATGAGTTTGACATATAAAACTCTGATAAGGCCTCATATTAACAAAAACGTAATGCATAATGCGAAACTCTTTACCCCAGTGCTTTAAACTGCTCACAATCTCTCTTACAAAGATTTTCCAGCAGACTCATCTTGCAGGCTTAACACAAGGCCGGTGTCATGACCATCACTAAGCGTCTGGAACTGCCGCGTGGTGTCCGGTGGTCCGATGCATAATATATTTTGATTGCTTACTAAGATCAACGTCCGAACTTCGAGGCTGTTCTAGTTTCACTTACTGTGACCGAGCAGGGTCCACTAACTCAGCTAACAGGGAACGTTCTCAGAACATTGGCTAACGTTTTCTAAAAAACGTTTTCTGGATGTTTCCTGAAACTTTAAAAATAACATTTTCTAATGTTTTTGTTAGTGAATGGAAAACACAACTGTTTTAAACCCCTTTATTATGTAAAAGCCTTGAGGAAATTCACAAACCTGAATGAATCCAAACATTCACATATTACCGTATCTGCATTTCCTTGCAGGAAATAAATCGGTGCGCAAACAAATAAAAAAATACCTTCAATTCAACGAGCCCAGACAGGCAGAGATCTGCCAACTTCCTGGAAATCCTCAGAGTTTTTTGAAAAACATTGTCTTCTTCAGGCCTTTTCATCTGTTCAGTTTAATCCTTCTTTCTCGCTACGGCTTTTAAAGAAGAAATTATTTCCTTCAGAAAGATTTTTTAGTCTGTCTTCGCTCGAATCTCTCTGTTATGGAGCCGCACAAACACACCTGAGATTGTTGCTAGGCCACCCCCCTCTACACACACACACACACACTGACACACACACACACACACACACACGTCACAAGGCCACTCCTATTACTGACATAAACACACTCTCTTTCTCTATACTTCACCTGTTTATAGGTGGAGGATTAACAGGATAATACAAAATTGCTTAAAGAAAATACATTTTATTTTTAAGACGGATAATTTTTCTATTTTTATGACAATCAGCAGATATTCTCCCTCTCCACTTTTATAATATAACAATATAAAAATATATTATTTTTAAATTTTGACGTATTTATACTTGACATTATTAATACTGCTTTAATTTCTGTTTGATATATAGAAGAAAATATATTAAAATGAAAATGATAGTTAAAATAAGTGTTATATAAAAATAATTATCAAAAATTATTACTGTAATACTGTAGGAAACTAATATATTACAGTAAAAAAGAAACTGAGTTACAGTAAACTGCAGGCTCTGCATTACAGTAAGAAAAATCTGATGCAAATGTTCTTACTGTCATGAAAATACTGTCAATTAAAAAAAAAACCACAATGGTCTTAAAAATAGGCTTAATTTTTACATGCAGAGTTCCTGTTTCCGGTCCTCATGGTTTGGGGTTAAATCTGACCTGGCAATGTTTTCATTCACTCTTATTTGGTGGCACATGCAGAACTGAAGAGAGTGAGTGTGATTAAATGTACGAGTGTATCGGCTTCAAGTTTCAACATCACAAACCTTCCGGTTAAATTTCCTGTGTAACATATTTCAGTGCAAAACCTCCATCATTTTACATCTGATTCAATTCAGTTTTATTTATATAGCGCTTTACGATGTTACATTGTTTCAAAGCAGCTTTACACAAAAAGATAAATTAAGAAATCAATAAACAAAAAAATAAATAGAAATTCTACACAATATTTGGTATTATTGCAAATATTTTGTGCAATTCTTATTGGACACGAATATGAAGGATTTGCAATAACATCATGAAATACACACAATACACAAAAACAAAATACATACAAGTATTATAATATGTTAGAATGAAGAGATCTTAAATTAAACCAAAAACTATTTAAATGAGCTGCTTATGAGAATCTGTTTGTCTGAAAGGGATGAAGAAACAGGAGCACATATTGACACAGCTTGAGTTACATGATAACTAACCAGCTCTGAGCGTGATGTGTGTTAACCAGCTGTATTAAACCTGTTTGCTTTCTCAGTTTTATTTATAAACAATGAAACGGCTCTAAAAGTTACATGTTTCAGAGAGTAAAAATGGCTGACACTACGAGGTGAGCCACAGAAACAAATAATATTACTCTTAGCCATGCTGAAACTGGGCCTAAACAAACCCCTCGAGGTCTGTCTTCCTGCCGGGGCATCAGTTGTTATTGGGTATGAATGTTTGGGTGTCCATGAGGAAATGTATTTTCCACTTTACATTTATTGATCGTGAAAATGTGTTGTGCTTGCCTGTGCAAAACTACCCCCATGATGCTGGGGTTGCTGCCAGGTCATTGCTATGCAGTTGCTAGGGTGTTTTTGATGGTTGCTAGGGCATTAATATGCAAATCAATAGTGTTGTATGGTATAGCATGTTGCTTTACAATTGCTAGAATCTTCTGGGTGGTTACTAAGCTGCGGTTTGAAGTATTGTTCCTGTCTGTAGCACAATCAGAATAAAGTTTAATATGTAGCGCTTCGCAAAATCCTATCCCCTCTATATAAACATTAGCAATAGTGATGCTATAGCATGAGTCCTGCTGGGGTTTTTCAACGCAATATGCAAAACTAATTCATTTCAATGCAGTTACTGAAGGTCATTGAGTCAAATCTGGAAGTAACCTCATTAACACACAGACACTTTTAGCTGTTAGCAATATGAAAGTCACACTGACTCTTAAGTACTTTTGGAAACTTTGAGGTTAAACAGGCTGTGAGTGTCTCTAAGTTTCCATGTCTTTACTCGTTCAGCAGGAAGTGCAGAATAAGTGTGGACAAACACAGGAAACAGGACATGCTGTCACGCCATATTGC
>JAZGTK010001511.1:235-39078 GCA_036877625.1 Ambastaia sidthimunki | reverse complement strand
AGAGAGAGAGAGAGAGACAGAGACAGAGAGAGAGAGAGAGGGGAGGGGGGTCCCTTGGGTTCTTCATGACTCCTGTAAGTGTAGTGAGTATGTGAATGCAGTTCGAAATATCACATTTGACATAATTAGAATAGTTATAATTAAAAACATATGACCAACAACAACTGTAATATTCAACGTGTTTTTTTCTTTTGCCAACTAAGGTGGTCTAATTGTGCGGTCACATTTTCATCACTAAATAACACTCTTCGATTGTGTAATGTTTTAATTACAGTTTTATACTGCTTTTTTTCCCCATAGTTTTCTGTTTAAAAGTCGGGCTGAAGATGAGGCGGGAAAGCAGGGGAGGGTTGGAGGGGAGAGTGATATGTGCTCGAGATCTCAAAGCAGACACAGAGGCGTGCGTGGCCGACGCGCGGGGAAGCTGACCGGACCCACGCGTGTCCCCCAGGTGACCCGCCTTCCTCCAGTGCATTACAAGCACGGCACATACATTCGAAAGCATCCCAATGACAGCGTTATAATTAACATAAATGCGTCATGAACGCCTTATTGTGTCATAAACGCCTAATATATTATAGATGCACTATTTTGTAAGGCGATAAAACAAACAAAAATAAACCATTGAACGCTACACCCTTAACTCTACCTATTTTTAATCTAAAAAAGGAACGAGGAAAAAATAATGTGTTAAAGGCCAGAGATTCTTTTCACCAGTATGTATTTGGCACAAGCGGACACATTTGCCATAATTTGTTATCATGCTAAATACATTTAAATGCACATGCCAAACACGCGTGCAGTTACAACATTTGAAAATCTGTAATAAAACTAGGATTAAGTGGCCACTATACCTTCCAGCCGGCTGAGCTATTACTGTCTCCTTTATCCTTGAAATAGGGTACGAATCGCACCATCCAGTCATAGATTTGAGATAAGGTCAGCCTTTTTTCGGGGGTGCTCTCAATGGCACGCGTGATCAGATCCGCGTACGACTGGTTGCCCCACGCGTTTCGTCTCGATGACTTGGATTTGCGCAGCTGCCCGGCCACATCCAGGGCTGCGCCGGACATGCAAGCAGGGGCGGCCGCGATAGGGGCAGGGGCACCGGCTGGATGCTTGAACTCCGTCGGCGCCCCTCCGCTCAGACACGCCGGCACGTTGCGCGGCTCCACTTTCACAGACGCTACTGGCAGCGCTCGGTTCTCCTCCTCTGGGCACGGCAGTGGCCAGGTGCACGACCTCGGGCGACAGTGTGGTTCATAGTCGGCTTCCAGTTCAACCTGCTGCGCGTCTATTCCACTGCTCTCCATCATTAACATGCTGTTTTTGGGTTTCAGGCAAAGTCAGTAGGAAAAAATCCTGGATGGGTGGACGCGAATGTGTGCTATATGTCCGTAGTCTTTTACACCAAATACGATACGCAAATAAAAGCAAACGCACAGGAAGCCGTGAAAAAGCTGCTCATTGTATCTGCTGTAAAACAGTAACGTGCACATGCATCAGGATGTGCAACAGTCTGTCTTCCATATTACTAAACAATTCACACGCAAGCGGGTGTCCATAGGGCTGAGGTGCTGAAATCACACACCCATCGCTGAACGTGCCAAATTTCCTTTTTTTACACGCAAAGTCCCTATAATCGCGCGCTTGCACCAACTGTTGATCGCGCTGACAGACGGTCTGACAGACACGCCGGGCACAGCAATCTATCTCATCCAGACGGACGAAATCAATTGACTTTTTTCTTAAGTCTGGCCACAATTTCCGTTCGTCTGGAGATCTCGGTCCTTTATTTCCTGCAGATTTGTAACCGGTTGCTCACGCGAGCGCGGCCACCGTTGCCGACAGTAGACACACGGGGCGAGCGCCCTAAAATAGGGTAGTGTGAATAGAGCCCGCAGAATTCAGCCGATAATAATAAAGACACCGCTTTCCCAAACCAATTCCTTCCTTGAAAATATTCACACGAACGTTCCTGTAGCGTTGGTTCACGTCTGTTCGCGGATGACTAGACTGGTCTTTGACGGCAGATAAATGCAGCTATCAGATAATTGGACGGCGTTTGAATCAAGTCACTCCCTCCAGAACAGGTTTATCTGGGGGGACGCGCATCTTCTACCACACACAACCTTCATGCCTCGTTATAAAGATCCACATTTGCACAACTTGCTCAAACGTGTGCATATATGATTCGCGAAATTCAATGGGAATACGCCAAACCGGGGAAAGGAGCATAAATAGTCGACATCAAAAACACGATATTAGTCACAAATTTTAAATCCTTTTGTTACACTGCATATTTTCTTTGTCATCTGTCTGTGCTTTTGTAAAATGCAACCTGTTGCATAGGCATCCCTTCATTCACACTGTTACGCGTGACCTGCGGTGGCCTTGCGTGCGCTTTTAGCGGCTCTACTGCCCACATGACGCTGTTTTCCATGATAAAACGCTCTGGAGGAACTATTCACGGATGATACTATTCAGTAGATAATCTCCACCCCAACATCACATTATCCGTGAGCGACACTGCAGCGCCAAAAAACTCTGCCAAATATTCTCTGGCGGCGGGGGGTGTTGGGGGGTGATGGCTATTGGCAAGCGTTTACTGTCACCCGTCCCTGTTCTCTTGTCTATGAACAAGTGCGGTGGGCGGGACGCGAGTGAATGTGACATTCAGTGAACAGCCCGCGTGTGACTCGCTGATAAATTGACCGAAGGGATTCCGCCCACGCCGCGAGCCAGAGAGCGCCGCGTATCACATTTTGTTTAATCCGACGGGCAGGAGGGGCTCGCGCACAGACTTCTCCAATCACCGGCCGTCTTCGGGCACTTCTCTGCGCTAATTGGCTGTCGCCTGGCAATTGTGGGCGGGAAAGATATGGATGCATAAAAGCCATAACTCCCTGTTCGGGTGGAAAATCCCCCACCGGTGACGTAACGTGGCTCATTGACAGCTGGTCGTCTATAGCAACCCGATCCTCCAATGCTCTGTAGTGGAATGCTTTCATCATGAATAAATGCTGTTTTTACAACACAAAATGCAGAAAATTGAGGTAACTAGAGGTAGTGCAGAGCATAGTCGGGATAAGGGAAAGAAATGTTGTAAATGAGAACAAACAGAGGTTTAACTTGTAACACATGGGGTTGTGGTTTTGGAAAGGAGGTTTTTATGCACCGCAATGAAGTTGTAAGGGGAATGCATAATGACTGCTACAGTATGGAATGAAAACACAGAACATGAGCCAGCTGAAAGGATTTAATGGTGTATTCCTCTCTGATGTGAAAGAACCTAGAGAAATAAACATAAGAGCTGTTTGTCAACATCACAACATTAGGGGAGACAGGGGCTAGTTGTCACACAAGAAAATTGTCACAATGGCTATATCTCATTCATGGCTCACTCTGCATTCAGTACCTTAATTTTCACTGAACACTGGACACCTGTTTATTACACCATTACAATGAATATAGGACTACTCTTTCTATGAGTGGGCATCCTGTTATTTAAATATTACTTTAGGAGAACAATTGGCGATTCTGAAAGAAGTGAGAAAGGACAGGGGAAAGTGGCCCAAGAATAACAGCAAGAGCACCAGAAAACTTGTTCACTTGTTCACCATTCTCTGAACACGAATTATGCTCACAGATGGACACCACAAATAAAAATTATTGTCTTAAAAAAACATTGCAGCTGGCTTTAAGTTTGCAGCAAAACATAGTTCACACCTTGACCAGTTTAATGGACCCAAAACTCTTCTTGATGCATTTTTGTGTATTGGCGTTCTGTACAAGTGTACACTTTTTTAGTATACCAGCTGTCACATGTCTTGTATAGCTGACACATACTGCTAAAATGTAACCCATCTTTGCAGCTTCATTTGTAATTGTGATTTAGTTACTTAGTAGTTAAACTGTTTTTCATGTGGGAAAGAAGCTTTGAGTTGATCTTTCTTCACTACAAATGATCTAAGCTTATTAGTAGGCCCACACAGAATCTCTTGCCTGCAGTCACTCAACTGAGTTCTTCTCCAGCCATTCACAAAGTTCCAATTATTGTTTATGAAACTGGTTAAATATATTTGCTTTTAAATATATTTGATTATGTATTCAGATACCACTGAGTCACACTGTCAACTTCTTGTACACATTTTGATTCTCAAAATCAGCAGACACTTGACAAAAAGAAAAAAACAGCAGAATTTGCCAGTGTTGAGTCACAACTAAATTTAAAATTCTTATCTAGAGAACATATCACGATATATGATATTTAACGTTAGAGAAAATGTTATGCTCGTAATGTTAATTCTTGTTTCTTGACATAAGTCTGTTACTGTCGAAATCAAAGATAAATGGCCAGTGAGATGAAATATTTGAATAAATATACAAGGGACCATGTCAAAACTTCTTGAATTCATCTATGACACTGTTACCGTTTGGCCTGAGGCAGGTATTTAAAGGTTGAAAATTGGGTTTGAGCTGTCATAAACTTTTAGTTAAAGTTTGATAATTTATGGTTATAAACTGATTCATACTACAGTAGTCATATACACAAATTTCCTTACCTGTGTTAAAATCAATGGTTGCTGGAGGAATAAGGCTGACAACAGAAAGCCACACATACACATGAAACCTTTGCGTAATCTCTACAGATCTTCTGTTTTGAACTGCTGTTCTAAGCTGTTCTGTTGGCATCTCACTAGCACTGATGCACACACTCAGTAAGGTGATTGAGAATACCTTTGACAGCAAATTAAATGAAGAACTTGAGCTAGGAATTGAAACAGACACCCTAAGCTCTGTTTGACACTGGTTGCATACTGTGCGCAGCGCAATGTAAACCTCAACATCAAGTGCTTTGCACGTTTATATGGCAGCGTTTGGATAAAGCTAGAGTCTAATTAGTTGATTTTTCAACCATTTTATAGTCGTAAGCTTCATTTACAGGGATGTGAACTTTCAGTTGACCAATATTGTTGTACCAATGTTGTACCAATAACAGATCTGCATACAGTGATTTTGGTTTTACTGCAATTAATTAAGCACAAATATTTCACACAAAGCTAATGTATGACATCAGAAGACAAAATGTTTGTCACGGAGTCAGCCACGCCTCCCGCACCAGACATCACAACTCCACCCACTTGTTCCCGCCCACCCGCCTGCTGATTCTCCGCACCTGCACAGTTAATCAAGGACTCTCTATATAAGCACCACTATGGCTCTTCAGTTTTGTCCAGTCTTGTTGATGTTGAAGAATCACTTTCCTGTTGGACTGTTAACCTGTCTTCCTGGTTTCTCCATCATCTGTTCCACTGGTGTTCTACAAAAGAGAAAAGACTGTTTACATTCAGCTAAATTACCGTTCATTCATCTGTAAATTCATACTCACCTGTTGTTCCTGATTCCAGTTCGGTTTGCTATTGATTTTCATCTGTCTGAAGTTACCTTGCACGCCTAACTTTTTTTTGCACACCACCACCAACCTATATCCCTATACAGAAACACGATTTCTTTTTCATTAATTTCAACAGGTACAGATATTGACTTTATGTGGACACCTCCAACATTTTGCAAGGCTGAGACTGAACTCTCCTCTTATAGAAGAAGAAATGTGATTTACAGCTCTACATAATATCACAAAACACTTTTATTACCCTGATTATTTACTACACTACTAAATTAAATGTATACAATCTAGATTTTTATTATTTGACCAATATATAGATTGTGATGTTTTAACAAATTAAGAAAGGTTAAATGCAATAAATGTTAACTAAACAACAAATAAAACATACGGAAAAGACATACAGTAAGTCATTACAATGTACATAACAAACAAGATCATAGATGATTTCAAATAAAATGTTTTACAATTTATTTACTATTGCTTTATATGATGCATTTTATAAGGTCCTTCATACTTTTTGGGTATGAAAACTTGTACATATTGACTGAACTATATGTTTCACATTAAGCTGTAAAATTAAAACATTTGACCTTTTTTTACAATATAGTAAAATTACATGCATCATCTGTTAACATAAAAATTGCTTGCTTAAATGTTCCTGCCCCAACAGAGCCAATGGCCATCGCAGGATTGCTTCTCCTCCTCACACCTGGGACAGTGCCAACAATGTGGCCTCCTAATGTCACAGCATGTGGATAGGAAGGCAGGAAAAAGCATTTGGCTTGGGGCTACGGGAGCCTGTCCAAAGAGAAAGCGCTGGGGCTCACTCCTTTTGAGGTTGGCAGCACACAATACTTTGACTTCCTGCTTGGATGTGTGAGACGATTTCAATTTTTCAGATGTGGAAACCACATTGGAATATGACCTATCGCTTTATCTAGCTCACATGCAGGATTTGGATCTGGAAGTGCACTTAAACCAGAGGAATACAACAGGTTAAGATGATAAAGGAGTGGAAATTGTGGGGATCTCCCTGATTTAGTGTGTGCAAAACAGCACAAGCGAATAATCCTGTTTAAAACTTTACCCCCAGCTGAGGAGGGGCAGAGGAAGCATGTGTAGATGTATGTGTATGTGTAGTTTTAAGATATTGAGATAAATACCAAAACTGAACTTTTTTGTTTCAAATTAAACACCCACAATGCGTTTTTTTTTTTAAAAAATAAAACACCTTTAATAGTGTCAATAAGTTATATCAGAGTAAGAATGTGTCAATAACTCAATTTTGACAAAAATGTCAGATAGAACCTTATAATTCTAAGGTATGTCCCCTACCTTGGGGGGTTTAAACATTATAATCTTCCCTAGCATCCACTAACTCAGGTGGGAATCTTACAAAGATGTAGTGTAAGTACTGACAATGTTGATTGGCTGATGGTACCACAAGAAAAATTCTCAGCAACATAAGCAATGACAGTCATGTGGCTGACTTCCGCTAGCAAATCTGAACATTCAAAATGATGAAGTGGTAGAGAGTTCCTCAAACTCTTATTGACTAAATAAGACTCTCAGTTGTTCAATTCTTTTGCGCAGTTTACAGTCTAGTGCTATCAGACAGGTGTGGTTTCTCAGGACACCAATTTCAGTGATATCTGTCAGGCAGTAGAGACATTTTGTGTCTGCTATTCCATAAAGAGCATTAACGTGTTTATGTCTAGCTACATCTGGTTTAATGAAACAGACAGTAATAAACCTCAATTCTCAAAGAGGCGATGCTGTTACCTTTCACAGTAAAGCAGAAATGCATGTTAAAGGGACACTGTACAACTTCATCTTCTGTATGACCATTTGTGGATAAAATATAAAATTGCAGCTACTTGTTTACTTTTTATGTATTCAGTAAATAATTGATATTTGTTAATTGACCAAAAATTCTTAAAAAATTCTGTTGTGCAACTTTAAATAATTGCGATGCATTGGCTAAACATTCACATCTGTATCTATGTACTTGTGCAGTGTATATCAAACTGGAATACAGAGAAATGGATTTCCGGATGAACAAATTGATTCTTTCCTCTCACCTCAAAGATTCTCTTTGGTCAACAAGTATCTCCATTCTTTCTATAGCAAAATTTAAGTTTGCAGAGGTTAGACATAGCAAGCTTTGAAGGCAAAAGATCCCATTTCACCTTCAGATTGCTCTCCAAACGCCTCCTCCAACACCTCCAACGCCTCCTCCAACACATGAACACATACATAGGCAAGTAGGATGTTGTATCATTGCATTCAGCGGTCCCGCGCTCTCCACAGAATGTATATATTTATATAAATATATTTAGACCACTTTACTTAGTGACTGGTATCAGGATGTAAACTTTCAACCAGCTTAACAACAAATGTTGCTGGAAAAAATCAACTAACATGTCTTTAAAATGTTCTTAACTTTTGGTTACACTGACACCTTTGTCAATGTCCTGGCAATGCACCATTGAAATCAATAAATGTACAGTGTTCCCTAACAGAATAATCTCTAGCGTGTAGCTGCGCTAAAACACAAGCATGCAAATAAATACAACAGACTCAGAGTGCAGGCGATAAGTGTGGGTGCGCGTTAATGGAGGATCTTCTGATAGATATACTGTCTGTGTGACACAACATCCGGATCAAGGGTAATGTGCTGGCAGCAGTGTGTGTGTGTGCAGCAAGAACTGTGTAGCCTCACAAGTGCAGTATCCTGACAGCAGTAGGTGTGACGTGAAGGCACAGGGCCAACGTGAGTGTCAGCAGGTGTTGTGCAAAGTTCTGCCTGGCTGCATCAGACATTGAGTGAGTGAACATGAAATGACAGGCCCTTACCGGCCCCTTCACTCAACCTGTCACGTGGAGTCACCTGCCGCCCTTAGCCTCAACACTTACATGCTTCCACACAGCTACTGAGACTCATACAATTTATTTGCCTTTACAAGAAGACTCACAGAAATGTTCTAGGTTTGCTTTGACTTAAAGGACTACAATGACTCGGACTCGGTGCATGTAAACGAACAGGAAAGGTTTACTGTCACAGCAAAGCCTATAGGTAAGTTTGCTCTCTTAAAGGTGTTAGAATGTTTGAAAGTATAGGCACAAGTCAACAAAAAATAACACTAAAAACCCATTTACTCCAATAATATTATGTAAAATAGTATGTTCAACAAAAAGTGTAGGGTGGGGCTTTATAGGGAATTTAATTGCCTATGGAATTATGAAAAGGGGCCATTACATATGAGAATGAAGCAGTGGGTTGGAGGAAATGTGCCTTGGTGAGGTCAGACAAAAATAAAGTAGGTTTTGCTGAGATTTTTAATTAGATTTTAATTCTGATTTCTTGTTGACTACGCATACTGTATTACCATTAGACTACAGTGTGACAAAATCAATTAAAAACACATCTGTGTAAACTTATGGTAATAAAATATAACTAAAAAGCATGGCTGTGTAACACCCCGTTTTGGACTGTCTCTTGGTTTGTTCTGTGTTGCCCATATTTGGACTTCCTGTGCTCGTTATGTGTTATTGAAATCACCTGTGTCTTGTTTGTGTCTAATTCGTCTTGTATTTAAACCGTTTCCTGTCTGTTCATTGTTGTCGGTCTTTGTATTGTAACGTTTCATTGTGTGGTCCCTGGTCATGCCTGGACGTTTGTTTATATTTTTGCAATCTCTCGTTCATGCCTGTTTTGTGAGCGCAACCGTTACAGGCTACTGTTCATAAGGCTTGTTAATGTCCAACTGCTGTCTTAACATTTGGTATAAGACGACAGGCTTGTGAGATGCCAACCGTTTCTCATCATTCTTTGCAGCAGGACGACAGTAATAAAATACATAAGGCATAAATTATTTACTGCAATTGGTTTACTCTTCATTTTGTTACACCAGTCCTATAAAAGTCATCTGAACTAATCTGAATTATTTCCTCACCTTAAAAAGTCCCAGAAGAATGTTAGCGTTTTAACATTAAACATGATCTTAACATTACTTTTAATTGCTTGGCCCCACAAAACGTTTTTTTTCGCTTTGTTCACAGATGTTTTCAACAGGCATTAGAAACATCATATGCCTACTGATGTGTCTGTTATAACCGTGCACCTGTTGTTTCAGTAGCGTCAAACCTCAGAGCTGAAATTGGACTTTAACGTCAGTGTTACTGGACGGTGTGTTCCCGTTTTATTCAGGTAAAATGGTGGTCATGGGATAACAGTGAGAATGAAAACAGGAAAAAAAAAAACAACAGGCAGAATTATAGAGAGGCAAGAAACAGAGGGGAGTTCATAGGGTCGTATATCATTAAGCACTTGAGAAAGTTAATCAGGCAGCGCTGATAATTATTGCCATGGCAACCTGAGCGCACTCCTGCACATCTGATTAATGAGGTGCCATTTATTCGCGCGACTGACACTGTACAGTCAACGAGGAGCGCGAGAGCGGCTCAATAACAAATTCTCCCGAAAACTGACACGCGTCAAATGCCTCACAATCAAAAATGTGGGAATTTGGAGGACTCGGTAGCAAATGAATTACTATATGCATTGCCGAGCCTGCGTTTACAGTGTGTTCACTTGCCTAGTTGCCTAGACGTGCATTTATTATTACGATTATTTCTAGGTGGCATTATCTGCTCAAAAATGTTACTTGCATAAAGTTATATGTTGGCGACATTTTTTTCCAAATGCATTTCGTGCCCACGGCATGTTTTAGCGTGCTGTTTGAGAACGAGAGGACAGTTTTGTCATACACCGCCCTCTGGTGGACAACATTTAAATTCATTACACCTGACCAAAGTGACATAAGCTCTCGTGTCATCCGGAGGAATGTAAAGTCAATAAAAACACACCGCTTATGGAACTTTTAAAGTAATATTCTAGGTTCATTAAACATTTTACCATACCAAAAGAGCCTATAGTTGAATCTCATAGATTTACCTCTAGAGGGAAGATCCAAAGGACCTAACCAGAATGTCAAGAGTTCTGTGAGTTTGCTATTTTGACTGCAAGCAAGACACCGTGTCATTGTGTCAGCAAGTACAATGCATTCAGAACCCCCTCTTGGATCACAGACAGACAGACAGAAAGACAGAGTTTGGATTGGCCTCCACAAACCAAATACATACCAGTATTTGTAAATACTTGAAAAATATGTGATGCAGCAGACAGCTTTGTGATAACACACTGAAGTAGGTTAAACATGTCAATCCAGCCTACAGATTTATTCTCTACAAAATTACAATTTAGTGATGCAACATTTGGTTGATATGGTTTGGCTTGTATTTCAACTATGTGGGCTAATACAAAAACATCTTTTTAAAAACAAACATAAGTTACAACTGAACATTGAAACAGTGGCACTTTGCCCCAAGATGAAACAAAAGCACAATAAAAAATGATCTTGTTAAAATGCCTTGACCAACAGTTACAGCAACTGCTGCAAGTATCACTAATGCAAGTAACAGCACATTTATCCAAACTCCTACCACTCTATCTGTTATGATCTTAATCTGTAAATGCATAAAATCTGTAACATGCAGTGACATTTCTTAACAAAATCCGAAGGAAAAAAATAATTATAATTCAGACAAAAGACATTTTTAGAACCATTATGAGTTTTTGTATTGTGACATTACATCCTCCTCCTCGAAATAAAAACCATTAACACTTTACGATAAGCATCCGTTTCATTCATCATTACTGCGATCAGAATGAGGACTTTTCCACATTACATGAAAATCTGTAGGAATCTTAGTTTTTGGAAAAATGTCTTGAAAAATGCAATGAAAATGTCATTAAGGTCCTAAAAATAACCATTTTCTTTGTGCAAAATATAATTTATTTTATTTTGGGGTGAACAATGACCAGATCATTTCTTCAGCCCTGGAACAACCACAGTTGAGTGTTGAAAGTAATGCTTCCCCTTTTCAAAGCGAGTCGTTCTTCTGGGTACACCTTAACCTGTAACAGGTAACGTTACGTGAAATATCTAAATTGGTAAAAATGTGTAGTTTGGACCAAATAATGTGGTTAAATCCAAATGAGCAGACACTGAAAATCTTATAAGCATCAAATCTGTCTTAAGCAGGCTCTTATGTTTTACAGTTCAACATGTCTAAATCAGCAGGGAGGGGGTAGGTTTTTTGCCAGGCCAGGCCTCCTTTGCATATTTTTTCTTGCGTGGTTCGTTGAGGGGCTCTGCCATATAGGGTCCCGGAGCAGGTGTGGGGTTCAGCATAGTAGGGGGCTGCACAGTGGTGTGCAAGATATCAACCTCTGGAGCAGGGTTGGGAAAAGGCAGAGGCATGCCGGCCAGGATGGCTGATGACCCGACCCCCTGGGTTCCAACTCCCTGCCCCTCCGAGTCATGGCTGGTGGGCGGCAGATCACCATAGAGCCCTGTGCTGAGGGGGAAGTTATGTAGCCGGCGTGCTATGCTCTCGTCCAATCCCAGTGTGCCATGACCCTCGAGTTTCTTTTTCTGTGATAGAGTAGTGGTAAAGGTATTTTACAGGTTGGAAATCGGAAATTCCTATTTTAAATAAATACTTCAGTTAACAGTTTATGAATATCTGTATGCGTTTTAGCAGAGTTAAGGCTTGAATGTGTTGCGGAAAAAAGGAGCCGCAAAATATAATGCATTTCTTTAGCCATGTCCTCATTGGCTGACCTCATTTTGTTTGTTTTAAAATTAAAATATTTATTTCCAGGCTTGAGCTTGATTTAGAATTCCAGACTTTTAGACTCTACTGTATAACAAAATATAAGTTCAAGGTTTTTATTGGTCACATAAATATTAAATGCGTGATGTAGTGTTGTGATGCAGTTGACAGTGTAATACAGATAGGACAAATGTTTTGGTGCTTTCTTAAAAGTACTATAAAAATTTGTTAAAGGAATCATTAAGGAACCAGAATTGCTGTGTAAACAGTCAAAAGCTCATGGCTAGTGTCAGAATTTGGAAGCTTTTAGAAATCATTACTCCCACATTACACAATTCCATGTGTTTGTGAAACATAAAAAAACAACTTAAACTATACTAGGGGAACAGCTGTTATTTTCTGTATTAAAAGCATTGCAGGAGTGTTAACACAACAACAGAGTTAAAACGATAGAAGCAGGCCAATGAATTTACCTTAATGGGGACGACAGCAGTCTGCACCATGTTTCTGAAGCGCCCTACGGAGGGGTCCACGTCCTCTGTAAAAATAAAAAAAGTACTTAACACAGCCATAGGCCACAACCTTGACTAAAACAATGAGACAGAAAAAAATCTGTATTTATCCCAGCAGATCTTTATCCACCTTTATGATGAAAACAGTGAAAATGAACAAATGTGTGGAAATACAGGTGGAAATGAGATTTATTCAATTAAAACCACATCTGAGGTTCTGTAGTGTAAATGTGCACTGTGACTAGAATCATTTTTATTACATTGTTTATCATTTTCTTCTATAAAATTATGCATACAGAAAAGTTGCGCCTTAATCCCGTCTATGAATTTATTAGGTTAACGTGTCTATCACAGTTTATAAGCATCTTATACAGGAAGCATGCATGTCAGAGTTAAAATCAGACACGAAGTGTGTTCAAAATATTATTCTTTATATTATTATAAATAATAATAAATTATTATTTTTTATAACAGCACAGTGACTCTGTATGCAAGCGTGTGCACCTGGGTTAATGATCTCCTCCTCTTCACTGAAGGACACGTGTGATGTTCTCCGCTTTCTTTTGGGCCTCTGGATCTCTAGGTTGCCCTCTTCGATGGCGAGTGTGGAAATGCGTTTGTTATGGGCCGTGTTGAACTCGGTCAGGTTCTGTCAGTGACAACAGTAGATGAATGGATGGTGAATCGCACTGATGTGTGCGTGCACATGTACAGCATAAAACATTACTCAAATGTGACTGAGCCAAGATTCACCTGCACAACAAGAAGCAGGGCTGCACAATATGGCAGATATCGTAAGAAAAAACAAACTGCAATTATTTTGGCAGATATTTTAACTGGAATTTGAGCAATATAATAAAAAGTTTCATCTTTTCATCTTGTATAGCTGTTGACAAGACAAATGCTAAAGAACAAAGTGACTTAAAAACAGTGCTTTTTGTTTTGTCATGTTTTGTCACAATCTGCTTTCAACAGAATTACTATTTTACTATATTCTAAGTCCAATACCTCTTTCAATTCTTTGCATTCACATTGTACCTGAACCTGAAATTTGATTCCCAAGTAAACCTCTGGAGATGACTAGTCTTGCTAACTAATCCAGTTGTTCTACACAATGCCGACACCAAGAGTGCCATTAGCTTTACACAGTTAAAGAAGAAACTATAAAAGAATGGAACAAATTCTACAGCATTTATGACAACGCAAGACATACTTTTGTTTCTCACGATCAGCTCAGCTGTGTGGACTTCACTCTCACTCATAAACCGACAACTGACGCTGCAGAACATGTTAGGTCATTTACATATCATAAACACACATGCTTTTCTACATAAAAATAAGCAGTTCTGGCTACTGGACAAAGCCACTTAGTTTGAAGCTTGTCGTTCTTAGAAAGATTTTGCCAACTGTCAACACTCTGTTAAGACACAAACACACACACACACACAAACACACACACAAACACACACACCTCCAGCTCTGTCTCCTCCTCTGGAAGTCCCAGCAGCCCCTTCAGTTCCTCGTCCTCCACTTTGCTCTCTCCGGCCGCAGCGCTGCTCTGTGTCTGGGGCTTCTCTCTCAGCGTGTACATTCGCGTTGATGCGCCAAACGACATTGTGGAATCAATTGGCACCTGCTGAGGTTTGTGGGGCTCCAAGCGGATTCTGCCCAAAAATGTGCCATGAGCTGAGGTGAGAAAACAGTGAAACCAGAAGAAAACGTCACATACAGACAGCAAGCTGCACTACTGAATCACCACACCAGATCTAAAATACTCACTATTTGCCCGATTCTACACATGCTCCATCCTTTATGGGTGCAGTACACATTTTGTAAAATATGATTTTTGCAACTAATTGAAGTGTTGAAGCACTTTGGCACTTCACACCCCCCACGTGGTAAAATCAGTGTATCATACCCATAGCTTTATCACACATGCAAAAAGTATTTGTGATTCTGCCTTCAATTTGTATTGATTTAATAATATAAAATAACGATCCAGAAAGATGATTTTTGAACTGAATCACAATAAGAATAATCTGATATGAATGATAAAATGAGCATTCTAAAAAAGTTTAAAAGGACAATATCTGGATGCAGTTTAGTAATGAGACTTTCTTTTTTGGCAGTAATGAAAAATTTAAAGAAACGTCTTTCACATTGTGGCATTATTTTCACAACAGTTAAAGAAAAATACAGCATACTATCAAGATATTTTCCTTGGCGCATTGATACATGGACACCAATTAGAGATATTTTATTATATAAATTTAAATATGCTTTATTAAATCAAATATAATAATAAACATTTTACATTTCATATACAGCTTGTGCAGTAACTAATAAAATGAACTGCTTTTTCATTCTACTTTCATCTTTTTTATTCTGATATGGTATTATTGAAGTTTTTTATTATTGAACCCCAATCCTATTGTTGAGGTTGACCTCACTTTACCTTGTCACAAAACAGCTCTTATTTGATTTGACTAAATAGTAATAAGTACATTTTTAACACCTACTAGAAGCTGTATTCGTACAAGTATTATAAAATAATACAACTTGTAAGTATTATACAATAAGGCCTGAAATTAAACGCAGGATATTTTCCCCACAAATTTTACAATAATAAAAGAAATTCCAGCGAACATTTGTGAACTTGTGAATTAAACCTAATTTTTTCTTTCAGTCTGTAATTTCAAAATCAGTACGAGTGAATCAGCAACCTCTCTGTAAAGAAGCGCATTCTTGATTATTTCTGAACATAAAGCTGCTGATAGTTTGAAAGTTTTTAACACTTTAAGTGAGTTGAGACAAAATGATCAGTCGCATTTGAAGTCAATGGCGCGCACCACGCTGGAGCGATGCAATGCTAATACAGCAACATTTCAAGCCTTAATCAGACTTCACGATCATCACTTTATATACAACTGTCTTTAATATACTGTATATATACTGTACCTCTATGTATATCTGCATATATATGTACCTACAGTCATGGCCAAAAGTTTTGGCAGTGACATAAATTTTGCGTTTTGAAAGGTTTGGTGCTTAAGCTGTTGTGGTGTTCATTCTAGATTGTGCAGAGTGATCAGATGCATTTTATATAATTGCTAAAAGATTCATTGGTCAAAAAAAATTAACTTTGCACAAAAAAAAATTCTGTTTTTTGACCAAACACAAAATTATCTGCTAACACCAATTGACTAATATCAGCAGCACATGTGAATGAGCACTAGTCAGGTGAAATCACTATCATGCCAATTAGATTGTAACAGCAGACTGATTCCAATCATTGTGTTCTTGTTAGCAAGGGTTACCTCCAAAGAAACACGAGCAGCCATCATCGCTTTGCATCAAAATGGCCTCACATGCAAGAAAATTGCTACAAAGTATATTGCACCTGAAAGAACCATTTACGGGATCATCAAAAACTTTAAGGAAAGAGGTTCAACTGCAGTGAAGAATTCTTCAGGGCGTCCCAGAGTGTCCAGCAAGCGCCAGGACCGTCTTCTCCTGAGAAGTCAGTTACGGAATCGTGCCACAACCAGTGCAGCGCTTGCTCAAGAATGGCAACAGGTGGGTTTGAGAGTATCTGCACGCACAGTGAGGCGAAGACTTTTGGACAATGGACTGGTGTCAAGAAGGGCAGCAAAGAAGCCACTTCTCTTCAAGAAAAACATTAAGGACAGACTAAAATTCTGCAGGAAGTACAAGGCTTGGACAGCAGAAAACTGGCGCAAAGTTATTTTCTCTGATGAAGCTCCCTTCCGACTGTTTGGGACATCTGGAAAGTCGAATGTCCGGAGAAGAAAAAGTGAACGCTACCATGAGTCCTCCGTCGTGCCAACAGTGAAACATCCTGAGACCATCCATGTGTGGGGTTGCTTTTCAACCAAGGGAGTGGGCTCTCTCATAATTCTGCCAAAAAACACTGCCATGAATAAAGAATGGTATCAAAACGTCCTGCAAGAGCAACTTCATCCAACGATCCATGAGCAATTTGGTAATGATCCGTGCATTTTTCAGCATGATGGAGCATCATGTCACAAAGCAAGAGTGATAAAGAAGTGGCTCGAAGATCATGACATTGAAATTTTGGATCCTTGGCCAGGCAACTCCCCGGATCTCAACCCCATTGAGAACCTGTGGTCAGTCCTCAAAAGGCGAGTGGACAAGCAGAAGCCCACAAGTTGTGGTCAACTCCAAGAACTAATATGGCAAGAATGGATCGCCATCAGTCAGGATTTGACCCAGAAGCTAATATCCAGCATGCCAGAGCGAATTACAGAGGTTATGAAGAACAAGGGTCAACACTGTAAATATTGACTCATTATAATTTTTTGCCAATAAAATCCTTTAAAAACTTATAGTATGCTTATCATAGTATGTTTTTTAGTAGTACCATAGAAACATGTGGAAAATAATCTACAAATGCTGAAGCAGTAAACTTTGCAAAACACAAAATTTATGTCACTGCCAAAACTTTTGGCCATGACTACATGAACAGTAAATTACTGCTTTAGAAACAAGGTTCTCTCTATCAGGTCCTAATCTAGTCCTAATCTATCTTAATATCATCAATGCATTTTCACAACCTAAAAATGTCCATATTTAAAAATTATGGTGAGCATTGACATGGCCATTGACAATGTAAATTTAAATGACTGCAAAGTAGTTATGAATAGCATATTTCTGAAAGTATATTCCAAAAACATCTCAATAAATCAACACATTATTGCAGCACACTGCTGGCAAACAAGGGTGTATAGAAAAATAATGTACAGAAGGACATATGGGCCTATGGCTGGTTTACTGGACAGCTTGTAAAGCAGTTTTTGTTAAACAGCTTTGAAATGATACATATTGTGAAAAAATACTACACAAAAACATTGAATTGAGTGCAGTAGCTCCTAAAAATGCAGGAATGGTTTTTAATGTATTTCTACAATGACAAGTTTGTTTGGGAACTCACTGCTGTTGAGGTCAATGAGAAAGACCCTCTTAAGGTGTCTATGGTAAACCAGCGCTGCATGGACCCGCGAACAGGACTGGTGGTCTATCGTGAAGTCACAGTGGTCTGGGTTCCTCCCAAACAAATAGAACTTCTTCTCATCAATGATCAATTTCTGCCCACAATAACAAGAGCATAACATATTTATGATTTATTTTAGTCAGACTGCCCAAAATGTCACAACAAATCTTACCATATAGCGTTAATCGATTATTTTTTAAGGCAGTCCTACCTCTATTAATTTGTCTCCTTTAACCACATCCAGATGGAGTCCAGGTGGAGGCTTTCCTGCCCTGCGGTTAAGACGAATAACTTGGATAATGAACTGGATACATTTCTGTAGTTGTGCATTAAACATTATAAACGTTCATCCTTATTAAAATATTCATGAATTCTAAAATTACATAATATTGGGTGCAAATGTTAGTTTATTTAAAAAAAACATCAAGGCACAGCCTCGGGAGATAAATAACATAAAATGACATGAAACAAACTCTCAATTCCAAATCACATTGAATGAATGAAGCATGAAAACTGTGTGTGAAGTTAACCCCCTCTATAAAAGTACATGGATTTAAGCTGCAGTACTTTTCTGTATGCAGTTCTCATGCACACGTTCAAAACACATGCGTACAGTAGGTATCTGTGTTTATTACGAATTATTTGGTGAATATTGTCTCCTCTCACCATGACGGACAGTCGAAGGCAGATGTGTCTGTGCTCGCATTCGCCGCCATTTTGCACTGTCGCGCGGAACCTCGGATAATAATCGGAAGCCCACAAGAATTGTGGGATTTGTAGTTTTAAACTCGCGCTTGCCCTTCTTCGTTTGCAAGTATCTATAATTTACGGACTTTTATCGCATAATAAAACTAAAATCAAAATTGCACAAACTACATAATATACACGCAAGGGGTGAACCATGTGAAGTAGCCATAAGGTAAAAATATATTTTTAAAAAATCAACCCTGAGAAATAAAAAAAATGTGTGACCCCTGTCACTCATGTATTATACACACCTGTTTGCGAAACAATTACTTAATTTGATTTACCCTTGTTTGTATTAAAGGTTGTTCTGAATGGCATTTAACAATGTAAAAGGTATACACTGTACATGCCGTTATGGTTGACAGGTCCCTAAAAGGTATAAAAGAATAAGATATAATTTCTACAGACTATAGGCTTATGCTGTTCTTAACTCTTAATATTCTTTTTCTCTAGGCCTAGTCAGTATATTACAACAAATTGGGGACGGCTATTGATAGGCCAGGTAATGTTTAGGCTATAATTGAATAGCCTATGAGGAGTACAACTTTACTAAATAGCCTATGTAGATAACTTTTAGTATTTATTCAAACTTCTAACTAGACCTTAATTAAAACTGCAAATGGTTTAAACATGTCAATTAGTTTAGTTTTTTCATAGCCTTGACAACAAGCCATAATCTAGAATAATAAAATGAAAGACACGTTTTTAAACTCACCTCAACATGTCTTTTGCAATCATTTACACCACCATAGGAAATGCTGAAGTCGCAGCGTGCCAGACTATAATTATCTCTAACTCTAATGAAACCGGGATAAACCTTTGTATAGTCTGATGTGAAATGTGTTTTATTTTTTTCGTTTTTTGAGCGCTCTGCCTCTGCCATGATGCTCTGCTGGACGGACTGCAGCATTCCTGAATGAGCGATACATTCGGGTGAAATGCTTATATTAAACCGCCACTCATTGGTCAACTGTCAGCAAGACAGGCCAATCACAGGCTTGCATTCACTTCACGAGCAGTACACACACGCACGCACGCGCAGTCTCTTCCTACCAACTCCCCTCTTGTCATGCGCGCGCTACACGCACAAGCGTAGCGCGAGCGCAGTTCTCGCTGGCTTACTCACGATTCCAGGAGATTGTACATAATTTGCGGGCATCAGGGGGACGCTCTTAATATGCGGGAGACTCCAGGAACTTCCGGGAGACTTGGGATGTCTGTAAACATCAGCTTCTTGGCGGACTAAAAAACCCAATAAGACCTATTTAACAGAATACCTATTTGGTGTTGTAGAACAAACTTTCCCATTCCACCGGCTTTGCCATGATTTGATCTCCAAGAAATGCATAAACAACTGGCATTTTATTTCTCTGATCTAATTAATAATGATTATTTGTGGCGTTTCTGAGCATCAAGGCCCTGCAGCATCTTGAAAGGCAAATACAGCTTTCAGACCATTCAACACACAGTAAAGGTTGGTAGCGTATCCTATTGGTATAGTGTTAGCATGTCAAATGCATTGTATAAACTTATAATATAGAACATACAACATTTTCAGGTTTTACTTGGTGTCCTGAGAAATAATTAGAAATGTAAATTTTCAACATTTACAAAGACATATGGTAGAATAAAGACATTTTACCTGCCTACAAACCCTGTATTACATAAACAATTTGGTAACCAGATTATGTACTCTTATATGGTCAATACACAAATAAACAATTCAAGCGCAAGTTTTATTATTAAAGCCAATCCCAATAATAAATTACACATTCACTTAGAAGAACCCCTCTCAAGAAATTCTGTTTATCTAAAAATACTTTACAGCACAAAAAGTTAAAGTATAAAGCACTTTAAAGTCACAGTGCATCACCACCAAGTTGCCAGTATTTAATACAGTTCAAATCAGGTCAGGCTGTCAGAGGCTTGGAGAACATTTTGCAGCGCTTCTTTGAAACCTTTTTTTTTTTTGTAATGAAAATGAAATACAGTTGTGCTTCCAATATTAATACACTATAAAAATCTCACCCTTAGGCCTAAAGATCATATCAGTATACACCACAGATATCCATCAACACACAGAAAGTAATGTAATCATATGAGCACACTACTTATAACAAGCAATGCCAAACAGCCCAGTCCACAATACAAATGCACCCATCATTCAAACAGCACACATTAAAATCACCAGGACATCCTTTGTGCATTTCAGACTAACACTCATTTACAGTATCTACAGATAAACAAATAAATGGATATAAAATACCCTTTACTCAGCCAGGTTTTTATGATTTATCATTTGATTTATATAATTTCATTCATTCAAGTCAAAAAGGGGGGAAATAGCCAAGTTAAAAGTACTGAATATCAGCAGTAGAGTTCATTTCACCGGTGTGCTGTTGTATTAATGCTACATCTACACCACAACCAAAGCGCCCAGGTCAGTGTACTCCAAGTATTTTAATACTTACTGTACAACTAGATTATAAAGTACCAATGCAGGTGCTAATTAAAAGATTAACAGAATAATAACACTTTAGGCAAAAGATTTAACAAAAATATTATTAGGCTTAAAATGTTAAGACAGCAGATTTAGCATCACTATGTCAAGAATTGTCAAGATACGATATGTTAATTGAACTTTTTTAAATGTTTAATGTTATCACACAATCACATTTAACATGTTTGTTTTCATCCAAAGCCCTGTCACATGTAAGAGAAAAAAATCTGATTTAGGTCACTAATTAACCAGTGTGAATGTAGCATAATACCACTGAATAGCACTAAACCTGTAAGTTACTCATTTTCAGCAACGTTTCTGTTGGGTGCAACCACGATTTTACGTTCAATCCAGTGACAATCATATGCATGTCAGTTTCAAGGGCTTTAATGTTTGTCAAAGTTCATGCAAGACCTCATGACTCTCAACAAGACTTTTCTAATACTGACCATCTGCAATACTTCTAAATCACAGAGTAGTGTTTGTCAAATCAATGTTTCTCAGTCCTTTGAGAACTTTAGACTGTTGCTCAAGAAACCAAGTACTCGTGAGTCCAATGGGATTGATAAAATAAGGCATAAATTATATTAATCTCAACAAATAGGCAGATCAAACAATATTAGAGTGATCAGGAACTGACTCTGTGGAAAATAATGTTTACACAACTCTTCAGATCAATCAGCTACAGTTCAGGGGTCCTTCTCTAAAACGGGCGTCTTTTTGCTCCTAATTAATATTCACTTTTTATTTTTATTTAGGTTTATGGTTTTGTTCCTATGTATTCATTTATTTTTGGATTTATTATGTAATACTTAAAAAACAATTATATAACTGTTTAAATGCATGAGCGGACACTGAAGGAAATGCAAAAAATGTCACTGTTAGAATACTTAAATAGAATACTTAAAATAAAAATATATTTAATTGATTGCTGATAAACTTTATCAAAGTGGAAAAGATGCTTGTTTCATAGAATTACCCTTTAACAAAAACTTTTATTTCAGGGCATTGCTTACATCACTATTAGATTTTGATATTGCATTAAATGGACAAGCCCATCAGCCCACTGCACACTGAGCCTTTGTTTGCTCCAATTAGTTTCCAGCAGGAAGCAAAGATAAAGCATATCAGTAAGGTTATTACAGCTCTGAAGGACATGCCTTGAAAGTTCCTTCCCATCAGTGAATTATTTTCGCTTTTTAGTAAAATGTGTAATCATTAATCATTCAAGATCATTTACAATAGTTTACCACATCACTTTTGAGATTGCACTTCTGCAATATAAACTATTGTCAAATACTTTGTAGAAAACATGAAAACCACTGGTTTAAAATCAACTGATACAAATACAACTCCCTGAAGCCCTTTTGTGAGCAAAGTGCAGAAAAACAAATATTGTGCTGTAAAAATGCCATTAAACTGACCATGAAAATATCACGGTGGCTGTAAAAAAGGCCATTCTGCTTTGCATTAGAAGTTGAATTAGCACCAAGAGTGTGGGGGGATGAGCCATCGAAGTGAACAAAATGAAGAGCAGAGTACTCATGAAATCAAATATGTGCACTGTGCATGCTGGAATGCTGATCTGCGTCAGTGTGGCTTGCGATTATTGGAACGTGTGGAACTCAAATGTAAGTCACTGTATGTGTTTGTGGACAGAGGAGACCATAAAATACAACTTATTAAAGGCTATTGATTTCTCATCAACGAATCATTCTAATAAACTTTTAAGAGTACTATAAAATGAATCTCATATCCGCCCACAAACAATGATCAGATGCTCACTTCAAGAAGGCAGGAAATACAATAAAGTTTAACAATTTAAGGTGCTATCTTCTCACATGTCCCAGTCAAGCTCCCTGCACGCGATGCGTACCAGCCTTAGCTCTAACTCCACTGCATCAGGTCTCTCCTGCGGATTGGCAGACAGCATCTCTCGAATCAGCTGCTTCATTCCAGCATTCATGCTCTTTTTTCGGGCTGGAATGAGGAGCTCCATCTTGGGGTTTTCTAGCAGGGCTTCCCCCAATGGCACAATATCCTCACCCTGCTGCACATAGCTTCCCAACAACTCCTTCTGTGTCTCTACATCAACAAAGGTTATCCGTTCCACCATAGCCCATATGATCACGCCCAGAGCAAAAATGTCTGCCTTAGCAGTGTAGTGGCCCTCCCATACTTCAGGGGCCATGTAGAAGTCTGTCCCACAAGCTGTGGATAAGAAACACTTGTTGACGCTGGCTGGCTCTTCAGGGTTCAGGCCTGAACAGGAGCAGACCTTGCTGAGTCCAAAGTCGGCCACCTTTAAGGTGGGTTCTGGGGAGCCGGCCGGAGTTCGGCCCCGTGAAATGAGGATGTTGTCAGGTTTAAGGTCTCGGTGGATGATCTGGTTGCGATGCAGGAAGGCAAGAGCACTGCCCAGCTGCAGCATAAAGCTGGTGTTGGTTCTGCGGCTGGGTTTGCGGGAGAGCAGATAGGCATTCATGTCTCCGCCATCGCAGAAGTCCATGACAAACCACAGGTAGTAGGTGCAGCAGGGATTAAATGTGATCTCACCTTTCAGAGAGGTCTCCACCAGCTGATATAAAGAAATACAAAGTTAGATCCAACTGTGAAGTGGTTTATGCTTTATATTAGGATGGCTAACACAGGTAAACTTTTAAAACTGCAATCTGTAATTATTTTGGTTAAAAATAAACAAAAATTAGATAAAGTACATGTCAAACCTGTCTTCTTACCTTACCCTGATTCGTAATAGTAAATTTACAGTAGTGATTTATATTAATAATTTATTTATTTGAGCTGTCAGGTCTGACTTCACAGGAAATGACAGTTTGACTGTCACAACCGTAAAACCCTTTCGGCTACAATATCGAGTGTGTGGGTGATAAGGACGTTATGAGTTAAGATATCTGCATATTTAAATGATTAACATTGCATAAAAACAACCAGACAAATGTGTGATCGCTCAACAGTTGTAGGAACTACACATGTAAGTGTGATGGTCAGCTCTGATGGTCTCAAGTTTTCTAGAACATGCTTCATACTAACAGTGATTCATCAGCAGCTTTAATGTGTTCACATTATTTGTTCAATATCTTCAACTGTTTTCATCAGACACTAAAACTACACAGAACGTGATAGTTTCTGTAACTGTACAAAGTGCATTGATATTAAAGCTGCAGTCTGTAACTTTTGCATTTCTACCATAATCTCTGTTTAAAACATAAAATGTACTTGTTGTACAGAGTTATTTTCTTAGTGGATGACAAGTTTAAATTCTAAACTGCTGTAAGAACAAGAAACATGTGATATAGTAGCCATATCTTCTTCTGTTTACACATACACATTTTTGTGAAATTGGACCAGACAGTTCAAATTATAAATCAATACTATAAATTCACCATTGAGAATTGGGGTAGGGTAAGGAGGTCATGTTGCACACAGATGTCATGTATAACCTCAATAACCTATTTTTATTTAATTTTAATCAAAAAACTTTTTTGCAGCCTTAAATGAGTTAAGCATTGTTTAGTTTGTGATTGGTTGTCTATAACATACAGCTCAGACTATCATTAGGAAGTTTTTACACTGAATACCCTCTGGCACCAAAAAACAGAGCTAACCCTACTTAACACCTGCTTTTTATGCTGACAATCTTGAGGGGGCAATCTCCCCAGCTGGCAGGAAGGTACCTTTCCCCCGGTTGCTCCCCAGGCGCTGCAGTGATCGTTGCCCACTGCTCTGGGGGTGTGTGTGTTCATGACCTGCAGTGCGTCTCCATGGAGGTCACGTTTCAAGTATGGGTTACCATACGCTGACAAAAACTTTTAGTTCACTACAGCCGCTATTATTTTCTTGTATCTGTTGTCTAGGCATTTGTGTGCAAAAAAAATTTTTTTTTTGGAATGGGGCAGCTTATTTGCATTTAAAAATACACACACAAAACATGCACACACACAGTTTACTTCATTTGTATTTTTGTTATATTATTGGCACTGGTAAAATAGTATATAGTAAGTATATTTTTACTACACTGGAATCAATTATTGAAATGTTGGTGTTTTGATACTTAGTGATTTAAACTGACCTCTGACCTACGTATGGGCCACAGTAATAGTAATACTTGTTCATATTAAAAGGCCTTGTGTGCCAGACCCAGTCCCTGACCTTGCTCACTCAGTATATCAGTTTATTCACCTTTGTAAACAGTGGGTGTACATTTCCTCCTTTAGCCACTTAACCCTCAGACGTCAACACACAGCTGTTATGTTCTTGATCAATAAACTAATGTCATGAGTGTTGCCTGAAGTGGACACCAGTGAGTAGTAATTTGGCAGTGCACTGTGGGAAGTCTACCTCCAGGTAGAGTGAACAGCTGGAGCCGTGACTCATCCTCTGAGCGAGAGCATCTCTCTGAAAGACACATTCCTCCAGGTGGATGACGTTGGGGTGCTGACTCTGAATACTGCTCAAGGCCCAGAATTCCCTGAGGGCCAGCTCTATGCTCTCCGGCGAGTGACAGCGAATCTTCTTCACAGCCACATGAGTGCCAGTGTCCCGCATGGCTGCCTCGTACACCACACCGTAACTGCCCCGACCCACCTCTCGGATCAGCTCGTACTTGGCTTGACTGCTCACCATCCTCTTCCTTCTCATCTGTACGATTGAACAGAAAGACATAAGCCCCACATACGGTCGAAGCCATCTGCTGAGACATAGTTCCATATCAACTCTAAAACAAAACAAAGTTAAAGCTGATGAAAATAAAATGACTTAATTTTAAATTTGATTAAAATTGTAAAATTAGGGTAGGGATACACCAAACTTATTTCAAAGAACTAGCACAGAGGAAAGCCTAGTGCCTCACATTGCCTCGCCTGTGTTTGAACAAAATAAGTTGCACTCAAACCAGACTGACTACGGCCGATGGCCAACGAACATGCAAGCGCAGAGCATACATGTATTCTGCATTCAAACAGGGAAACCAGAAGAGCTATAACTGTGGATAAACAAAGTAGCACTTTACCATAGTTTACACCAGCCATGCTTGGTTTGCATAGTTTCCCTGTAATGTCATACAAAGGCAGCCTCTTCTGGACCATGGTAATAAGCTAGTCAAGTCTTGATCCTTCAAAGCCATGTTTTTTTTTAACCAAATTTCTGGTCAAATTAGGTGACAAGTGACAAGAATGACAAGCAAATATAGTTTACAAAGCAATGCATTATATTTTTAAAAATAAGAAAGCATTAAATGGACTAGTTAAGCTGATTTCAAACAAGTAACAGTATTGGTTGGTGATTTAAAAATATTAAAGGTAAGCAAGTATGCAATTTTCCAAGATTATTATGTCTTCATGTTTTTAAAGAACAATGTTGATCCAACAATGTAGGGTAATGCAGACACGCCACTAATGACCAATAGTGACATCTTAACAGCTGATAGTTGGAAATGCCTAAACTGGCTTATTAAAAACCAGAAAACAACCATGCATAGAATTAATTGCCCTGTGTAATGACTGGTCAAAGGCACATGGATCCATCTGCAGCTTTTTATTACACAAAACAGCATGAAACAGGCAGGGGTCAACACAGGCAAACAAGAGCAACACAGGTAATCCAAAATCAGAACAGTTCCAAGCAAAGAGGTCAGAGCAGGCAGCAAACAACAAAGGAAATCCAAGAACAAAGCGGGGGTCAAAAGGCAGGCAGCAAACAATCAACAACGAGAAGCAATCCAAGGTAATACACGAAATATCCAACAATGAAGAAACGCTCAGTAATTTTCACTCGGAGGCAAAACAAGACTTCACAAAGTTAGGGAAACCAGGCGAGTATAAATAGCGTCCTTGATTGGGAAATGGCCGCCACCTGTGACGGGCGTGGTCCCAGCATGGGTTCTGGGTAATGTAGTTCGTGACACCCTGTTGAATGCATTTACCTTATGTATAGACCCCAGCCAATCAAACCTGTGCTACATCATGTTTTTTTTTAATCACTTAGTGATGTTTTGTCTAGTCAAGTTTAGTCAAATTAGTCTTTGACACTACAAAGGCAAGAATGGCACACATCTGTCAGTTCTGGTATGGATGCTACACATGTTGGAGTCAGGATGCAGAATAAAGTCATGGTTAGTTGTTGAATATACCGACTACAATTAATGTTTCTGAGGAAGACCCAAAAAAAAGGCCAGTCAATGTTTTGGCAATTTATATGGCTGTGCACCTAAGTTTAAAAAATTACAGAATAACCAAAGGTCCAGATACTGTCCAACTGGGATATCTGCTTCCTGAAAAGTAGTTTTTGAGTAAAACAAACTATTTTGAAACCTTTTCACATACATGCCAGATTGGTTAATTGCTAAAATGTTGATGTATTTCACAAAACATTTGCAAACAATACACATGCACATGATCAATCACAACCAGTTAATATAAATCACATCCATAAATGACACACAACCACCGTATAAGACAGGTGTCAGAACAACTGAAAATGAGTAATAAGTCAGTTTATTACTATTACATTAAGCATAATTTGTTTTAAAGCATGCACAGCAATGTGTTCTATTTTTTAACAATTTCACTGAACTAGGAACCTGCCTGGGACCACCTAGGTGTGCAAAGGATGTTTATTTATTAAGTTTAACAGAATTAACAAAATATGTTATCATATTTTGTTAACATACAATAATGTTATTGTATGTTATCAAATAAATGTGACTTCTTATGCATTTATTTAAATTAATGAAACTACAGAATTACAGAGCTCATATTGAAAGCCAAACTGCACTATTTGAGCTATTAGATTTTTTGACAAACTGCATTTCCCTTCAAATACCCTTTTATCACTTGATTTTCCTCAATCACCAAACCATTTCCTTATCCAACAGCTAGGACTTGGTGAAGGGGTACCACCTAGGCCCTTACGTGACCCCTTCTACACACATTTTAAATTGATTTTTTTTGCAGTTGGCTGAACTTTTTGTTTTTACAAAGACTGCAAAAGCTGAGGGAGCTGCGCACTAGCCTTAATATTGTGGTAGCATCAATTTCAGATCAATTCCACTACAGCTCACTGATTGTTTTATGCAGATTCTTTAGCTAAGTGATCATTATAAAATTACTTCTTTAAAAGTCGAAGTCTGACTCTGTGAGATTCTACAACAGTAAGCTAGATCTTATGAGCTTTTATCCACACCATTGAAGTGTCTGAAATTTGTGAAGTATTACATTTAAGCATTTGGCAGACACTATCATCCAAAGACACTTAAAGTTCATCCAAGGCACACGTGTTCCCTGGGAATCGAACCCACAGCCTTTGCACTGACAATAAAAAGCTCTATTAATCGAGCTACAGGTGTTACAGCGTTACACGGGGTAAACAAGAATTTGCAGATTTTTGAAAAGCTTAAATCATGTAACAAGTATCAAGCGGAAATAAATGAAAAACATACACAATCACATTCCAATATATATATGAATGTACAACACATTTATTGCCTGCTTTACACAAACGCTACAGCGCAGCAGCACTTGTGTGCGGAAGCAATCTGACATAAGGAAACAGTGATGAAAGGCTACAATCTTACACACTCACTGCTGGACTATTCACCACAGCACTGTGACTCTATTGACCTGTAAACAAAAGAAAAGCAGCAGTCGTTGTGTTTGTTGTGTCAGTCATGTGCTTGTGTCGTTTAGGGGCCTGCTGGTTCTGACCCGTTCGGTCACAACTGCTTATTATGGCTAGACTACGCACGCGCGCACGCGCGCAGCTCATCGCGCGACAGCAGGTGTATAGGCACATGCATGGTGTTCATATGTTGCTATGGCGGTTAGATTATAGGTGCATTTCATAACAAAACCCCTCCAGCAGCTGCAGCGAATACACCTGCGCAGCCGCCTGACGCACATGCTCAGACAAAGAGTCGCGCCGCACGCACGCGAACACTGTAAACATTTACCTGTGGCCGACGAGTCCTATTTCCAGTGTAAAGGCTTGTTCCCTCTTTTGTTTCTGGCAGACATTATAAACGCGAGGCCGCCAGTCAGCGCGCGTCGCTCTAATTGTCGCTGCGTGTGAACGCGTTTCAGTGAACTTGCGTGTCCATTTCCCCTTCGTGGTGGACAGTTTGCGCGCACCCCCTATGGCGACTGATTTGTGCCTTTTCTAGGCTTCCTAGGAGTATAAGAGGTGAATAGTGCCACGAATTATGGAGTGTGAAAGCTGAACTTTCATGTGATATCTATGGAGCGTGAAATCTGAACTTTTTTAACGCTTTTATCCAATGCGACTTACAAGGTGAAGAAAACACTTCTGTCCTGTACTGTTCTTAAATACTGTATTTTAATACAGCTGATGTATGCTCAGTAAAGCTGTTCTCGTTTATATATTTTCTGTTTCTGTCACCAGACACTAAAATGAGTATAAAATACAGTGACTGAATGTGACCCTATTTCGTATTCCATTGTGCTCGGGACTCGGGAAACTGCAATGGAACGGCCAATCAAGTCGGGGTTCCGAATAATGAACTCGGGCTAGTTCGGTGCAGACAGAGTCGGTTGGAATTACGTCACAGCAAAAAATGGCAGCACACACAGTAAACGGTAAGCAGCATTTTCTTTTCGGCATTTTGATATTTTAAGTTGTGTATATGTAGCTAGCCACTTCTGCTAACGTTACTGTTATTCCAACACAATTTTAAGTTATGTGATAGCCTAGGTTACATTATACTTGAATAAACAAAATTATACTTGCATCATGCGCCGTTTCTGTTTAGTCATGGTCCTGGAGTTCATGTAGGATATCACGGCTTGCTTATGATGTTCATACACTAATAAAGCAAATCAGGCATCCATACTTCCCAAACTGTTGCAATGGAACGCATTCACAACGGATATTGGGAGAACGGACTCGGATTTATCGACTACTGACATTGAATGGAATGCGGCATTAAAACTATTTAATCATTAGTCATTTATCAGTCACATAGCTGCTGCTATGCTAAAATCCTTATTTACAAATCTGACAAAATAACCATAAACATAAGTAAAAGACAGCAGCTGTGCAGTTGTTAAAGATATATCTGCATGTAAAATGATTTTAAGAGAGAAAATTAGACGCATTGTACAAAGTTCTCTAAGTTACACAAATGTTCCAACAGATGGCAGTAAGGAACATAAAATAACCGATGGGGTGTGATCTATAGCCACCTTAATATGTTAGCGTTATATACTGGCTCAGACTGTGTGCGTTTGAGATGGAGAGAAGATTGTTCTTGGTGATCATTATAATTTGTGCCTATTGTATGCGTTATTGACAAGTAAGTAATCTATAAGTGTTAGTGCTTAAATCATTATGATTATTTAGCATCAAAGAGTTATCGTTACATTCCTAATACTATGTAAATGACTCAGCAGTTTCACTGCCACAATGTTGTTAATTGTCATATCATTTAAGTTTATTGAAACTAATGTTGAAGTCATTTCTAGTATGTTGTTTGCATTTACTTTATTTCTGCCATTTTATAGTGCTTGATTTGTGAGTTAATTGAGGATTGTAATGTTTCTATGACACGCATTAATGATGCCATTTCGAAAAGCACAAATTTATAACTGTGTCATCATTTCCCCTTCTGTGTTACACTGTGTATATATTAGAAATGATACTTGTATGTGTAAAGATATACATAATTTAATTCAGCGATGTAAAATAAGTTGTAACTGAGTTGTAACTTTGTATTTTCTACATTTATTTATAGGAAACCACCACACAAACGCATAAATATCTGTAAAATCAACCAGATTTCTTGGAATCCTGGGCCAGGGACAGATTGAAAAGTCTGTAAAGACCTTGGCCAGCTGCTCCGCACAGTTTCTTAGCATGCGCCCAGGTATACCATCAGGGCCAGCTCCCTTCCTTACATTTACCCTGCTCAGAGAGCAGCAAACATCTGAGGTGGAGAGTGTGAGAGGCAGATCATTAGATGAAAGCTTTGCTCTGAGGGAGACCTCATTGTTATTTTGGTAACAATGGTTTTAATATCGACTATACATTCTGTTAGTTTGATGAAGTTATTTGTCTCATTCGGCCTTGAAGAAATATACAGCTGGGCATCATCAGCATAACGATGAAAATTAACCCCATGACTCCTAATATTTGCTCCCAGAGGTAGCATGTACCGGGTGAACAATAAAGGCCCAAGCGTTGAGCCTTGTGGCACTCCATACTGAACTTGTGATTGATATGACACCTTTTCATTCACAGCTACAAACTGGAATCGGGTCAGATAGATATGATTTAAACCAAGCCAGTGCAGTTCCATGTATGCCCACATAATATTCAAGCCTATTTAACAGAATGCTGTGGTCAATATTGTCAACGGCTGCACTAAGGTCTAGTAGAATCAGCAGATGTCAAAACAAGTCATTTGTCACTCTGACGAGAGCAGTCTCTGTACTATGATATGGTCTGAATCCTGACTGGAAATTCTCACAGATACAGTTTTGTTCCAAGGAAAAACATACCTGTGAAGAAACCACTTTTTTTTAAAAAGTATTTTGGAAATAAAAGGTAAATTTGAGATGGGCCTAAAAGAGGTTTAATAACCGCCAGCTTGTAAGACCTAGGGACATACCCCAACATCAGTGATGAATTAATATGATGCAGAGAGTCTATAATTTTAGGAAGCATCTCCTTCAGTAAGTACTAGGTATAGGATCTAGCATATATGTTGCTGATTTAGATGATTTGATTATTTTTGACAGGTCATCCTTATTTATACTAGAGAATGATTGGAGTTGTTCCTTGGGCAAATTGTGATGCATTATCTGTTCAGATGGCGTTGCAGGCATTTGGATGTTTGATTTTTTTCTCTGACTATATCTATTTTTTAGAAAGAAATTCATAAAACCATCACTGCTATGATATTGACAGAAGCAGTCGATGCTTTATTTTGTGGTTATTTTAGCCACTGTATTAGATAAATGTCTAGGGTTGTTTATTTTCTTCTATAAGATTTGAAAAGTAGGCAGATTTGGAGCATTTTAAACCCTTTATTTTGAAATACTGTCCTTCCATGCTATGCAAAATACCTTTAGTTTAGTTTGTTTCCACTAAACTTTTTGCTCTTTTTAGGGTGTGTGTATGCTCGTTATACCAAGGCATTGGGCTGCTGTCCTTTATCTCCTTTAAGCGTATGGGAGCAACTTTATCTAAGGTGTTAGAAAGAAGGGAGTTAATGTTTTCTTTTGCGCTATCAAGGTTTTCAAAGTTATCTGTTGTGCTAACAAATTGAGACAGTTCAGGAAGATTGTTGATAAAACAACCTTTAGTAGCAGAAGTTATTGTTCTTCTATTGTATTTGTAGGAAGGAGCTGATTTTGCAATCATGGGTAAATGTATTAAACAGGACACCAGATAATAATCTGAAATGTCTTCACTTTTCTGCAGGATATAAATATCATCAACATTTACACCATAGGACAGTATTAAATGTAAAGTATGATTATGACAATGACATTCCATGATAATGTTATCATGTAATGGGAGGGGTGTGGCTTTGTAGGGATCAGTCACGCCAACAATAAAGTGCAATAATTAAAGTCCTTAGCAACAATGAAGGCCCCGTTTGGTTGCAAGGTTTATAGTTTGCTAATAGCAGCCCAAAGTTGTTTCATAGCCACATTAGCATTAGCTTCCAGTGGTACATAAACTGCAGACGCAACAATGTAATTAAACTCACATACTAAGTAAAGTGACCCCAGATCAGCAGGGCAGTAGGTATCAACAATGACAGAGCCTGTACACCATGTTTTGTTTACATAAAAGTATTTTTTACCATCCGTATGTTTACCAGAGGTTGCTGCCACTTTGTCAGCCCTGAAGTGCGTCTATCCAGCTCCACCACGTTGTTTGGGACATTGTTACAGAGACAACAGGCTCAGTGAAGGACATGTAATTACAGTTCTTAATCAACTCTATGCGAGGGTCCAGATTTTTAGTTCACCCAGCTTGTTCATCAGAGACCGTACAATGGCGAGAAAGATGCTGGGTTTAGCATGTAGCGTTCCATGCTTCTCCCATTTTGTTTACGGTCTTAATGCCAAACACTTCCAGTCTGTGCGAGAGGTCCACTTGTCCGTGGTCATCTCTGTAGCTATGGAGGGAGTTTGCCAAATTCATAAGGATAGTCCAAAATTGTGTTGGAGCACAGATTGTCATTGAGCAACTGATTGTTGATGTCTAAAAGTGAGTGTTTACTGTAGGTATAGTTCGCACAACTAAATCGGGCGAACATAGGAAATAACCACAAATTATCACTATTTTTTAAACATACACAAGTCTGGTGGGAGAGAACATTCTTCAGAAGTTCTTCAGTAGTTGTGGAACTCCAGTAAGTAGGCTGTCAAGGCTATTGTATACACTTTAAACATTGGATGAAGTGATTTTTTTCTCTTTAATACAGTGGAGGCTGAGTCCGCTATATTAGCAATTATAATGTTACCTAGCTTGTTTGTTCAGTACTGTAGCTTGTTGGATAGAAAGTCATTCACTACATTTAACACAGTGGTAAGCCTATGTGTGAACTGATATTAGGCTAATATTGTAGATACTGTTGTGTTGATTTTTGCTCAATAAGTTAAATGGCAGATAAGTGGGCTTGCTGCAGTTGAATATCTAAGAGATGTTCTCTGTCCGAGACGAAACCTAAAATACTATATGGAAGACACAAGATAATTTAAAAATTAAAATATGACTTCACTCAATGGTAAACCAATGAACCTAACTCCAATTTAAACAACTATTTAACTAACATATTTTGTTGTTGGCCAGATAATATGACAAAAAAGAAAAACAGACATCATTTTTCAGTTTACCAAAACGCAGAGTACAAAACTCCCCATATTGAGGCAAATTAATCCTTAATTAAGGCAAACATCTTTATAAGAATGGTTTTGAAGAAAAATGTTTTGGTCAATTTAGGCAGTTTATTGAACCAGAGAGAAATGCTAGTGTAGTGCAAGTCTTCATGCTACAATAACAATAGTACTTTCCTCTGTGTACACAAATCCTAAGTACCGTTTTGGCTGTTTTATTTGTGTCCCCTTCAAAAACGTCTCTTGAGAATTTTTTTTATCCCTCAAAATTGTTTTGTCTCTTGAAATTGTTTATTGTCCCTCCAGCTGTTATATGAAATTCATGCCCATGGTTAGACATCATGTTCACATGCCGGAGCTGAGCTTCATGTGCTCATGGAGTAGTGATGATGCAGCTCAGAAACTGAAGTAGCTCACTCATGCCATGGAATGACAAACTATTTCCAAACACTAGTTAATAGTTCCAGTAATGAACTCCATTCATTTTACTTTTATAACTCACTGGTAAGTTGTTTAACTTTCTGCAGTTTGACATTTTAACACATTAGCTGACCTCACATGAATCTAGTCAAAAGCTGTATTTTATAAAGGTAGCTTTAGTTAATGTTTATCATTAGATAATGGCTATTTAGAGCTCTGTATTATAACTGCAGTGTCATTTTTACAAGCAACACATTACTAACTGACAGAACCAGTCATATTTGTAACACATGGATAGAATACAGTGATTGGTTTAAGCTGCACAACACAACTACCCAGAGATTTTATAAAATCTAGAACCCCTCTTGTCATTTGTTGACAAATCAATTAAGGAATAGAAGTCCCTAAAGATGTATGATTGTTTGTTGTTTTTTTCTTCTTTTATTCCTTTGTCTTTCTACAATGTAAATGTAAAAAATGTTGTATTTCTTTGTTCTTTCTTATAAAATATTATATATGCATATTATAAAATCTTTTATAGACCGAAAAACTACTTTTTAACAGCTTTGGTCTTCAATAACTTTTGCCTGTTACCGCAAAATAACCCAAAATAACGAATCAGTGTTAGAACGAAGTAGAAGCTCAGTAGCTCAGTGCATTAACAATTTTTGAGGAGTAGTGATCGAAATGTGATTTTGTGAAATGCCGAAGTGCTGTAAATTACTCTTACAGTTTTGATTTTGAAAAAAAGGACCAAAAACTGTATGTTGAAAATGCAAATTAAAGTAAAAGTATCAACTTAGAAATACATAGGTGTCTTTGCCCCTCTTGGGTTTAAATCATGATGTAGCCCTATGGGAATTCTAGGTTTATTTCCTAAAATTTCCAAAATTTCATTCATGTTTATGCTCATAACTTTTGACTCGTAGGTCCTAAAAAAAACAAAATTCCTTTTCCTTTGGTTCCTTGGCTCATGCTGACTCCAACGCACCACATGACGTCATTGCCGGCGATGAAAATGTAAAATTTGAAAACATAAAAACACACTTAAACATTATAAAGTCATTAATATAGGCATTACAAGCATTAAACAGGATGTTAAAATCAAATAAGGTCAATCAAATAAAATCGGTGGAAGAGGCTACATTTGTCAGGAACGCGGTCAGGTCAACCCGATGTGATGCACGTGGGTTCGGTTTCTGACAGTTCACCACGTGCATTGGTGTCCTGTTTTCCCTGCCCCGCTTGTTTATCCTCATTCAATCATCACCCACACCTGTTCTCCATTACCGTCACACTATTTATATCCCTTGTGTTACCTTTGTCAGATCACTGATGTTTGTTTGCGTGTCTCGACCACAGTAATTTTGTCTAGTCTAGTTTTGGCTTATTTTTGCCTTTGTTTCTCATCTAGTCTTGTTTTGTTTTTTTGTGTTGTTTTATCTTTGTCACAGTCTCCAAGTTTTTTTTTTCCCGTTTTTTCCTTTTTTGTTTTGTTAAAGTCCGCCCTCCAGCTCCCCTTGGTCACCCTGGCTCATCGGCTCTCCAGGACTCTCAGCACTCCATCGCTCTGTCAACGGCTCCTAGCCACCGGGGATCACCTCCTGCCAACGCTCTCCCTCTCCTCAACGGACCGGGCACACACTCCTTCTCCTGACCCGCTGTGTCAGGCTTTGCCTCTTTGGCTTATTCAGCCTTGCCGGGTTCTGAGTCTCTGGTTGGCCTCGTCAGTCGGTCGCGGTGGGTCTCCCATCTGCGCCCAGTCCTCGTCCCTGCTGTTGCCCTCACTGCTCTTCCTTCAGACTTTATTCTTTTTTTGTTGTTTTTTTGTGTGACTGTTTTTAAATAAACTCTGTTGTTCCTCCGCATCTGGGGCCCCCCACTTGTTACCGTGACACCATTAGGCCATATAGAGCGAGAAAGGCCGCATAGGCTGTTTGACAACAACCATGCTAGGCCCTAGAGTTAGAAAAACTACATAGTCTGGGAAATAATTCTACAAGATGGTTTTTCTAATTACCAGTCACCACCGCCAGTAGTTGCGTAGAGAACATGCCTTGGTTGTAACTTGAAAGAGCCCGCTGAGCATTTAGGATGGTCTGGAAAAGATCTAACAACAACAAGAACAAAGCATTGTGCAGAGAGAGGACTAACCCTTGTAATATTGATTATAGCATCTGAATTAATGACATGCAAAATAAACCAGGAAGATGAAGATCTTACACCTGGTGTTAAATTATATACCAGCAAGCAGTTTACATATTGTAGTTTACATGTTGTATTCATCTTCAAATTTCTAGACTTTATTAATTATGCAGTAGAAAAGAGCTACTGTCAAAATGTAAATGGAAACGAGGGAATCTGAAATAAAATAAAACGAAGACCATGCAGAATTAAGTTTCTAGTGTCAAAGGTGCAATGCCTCTAGTAATACAATAAAGTCGGTAGAGAGTTAGATCCAAATTGGCCTTGGGGAGAGACATCAGAATGCCTGTAGGCAAAAAAGAGATCAGAGCGTGTCAAAAGAGCATGTCAGCAATTTTTTTTTTTATTCGCCACATAATGAGTAAGGTCAGTAGCCAAGAAATAAGGCCCTACCTTGGGGAATTATGTTCTTTGTAAAACTGAGATGGCTGGGAAGCAAGATCATGACACGTTGGATACTGCACAAAGTGCTAGCAAACTCCTTAAATAGACCTAATACTAAGGAGCTTCTCATTAGAGAGAGAAGCTTGCATTTTGACTGTGTTGATTAGAATACCAAAACAATTATATGGATGTTAATGACATATTGGAAATTTTAAAAAGATGCAAAGTCAATGGGCAGATTTTTATAGAGCAAATGCAATCTGAAAGCAGTGTAAGGCTCTAAAGGAATTGACACTCGTAAAGGTGTTAGAATGGGGAGAGGACATGTCCAAAAATCAGCCACTTTTACCCTGAATGTTTGAGTGTGACTATGCCAGGGGAATTAATGAAAAAATTTGAAAAAAGAGGGCAGTTGAGGGGACAATGACATTGCGTTTATTAAATTCTTGTCTAAATTTAACTCGTCTAAGAGATCAGAAACCATATCAGGTTCAGTAAGAGCTGATTGCAGGCTTTTAGCTACATGGTAGATAAAGGATAAGAACTTTGACCAAAACCCAGAGAAGACCAGTAATTAGATAATCAATGTAAAAATGGATCAGTGTGAGAATAGTGATAGTAAGAAACTGAGACGTTAGTAGGGGTAGAGGGGTGGCCGTTCAAAATTTTGAATATAAGCCTTTGCTCGGGTTGCAGACCTGTACCGGCATGGTCAAACAGATTCGGGTGCGGGTCCACAGGTGTCCTAATATGCTCGCAGGTGCACCTAATGGGCATCAAGCACTGCTGTGGGCCACTTACTTTGGCATGATTAGACATTAGATTCAGACACCGGTCACATCGAAGGCATTCCCCATAGCGTCAAACCAGACACAATGTCGAATTCCTTCGAAAAGGAAATATACAGACATTTTATCCAAAAATGGATAAAATTTGTTCTTAATTGGGGTGCACAGTAGTGGTAGCAGTGGGAACAGATCGTCCTACTGAAAACTTGTCGCAGAACAACAATGAAGGATCAGATCTTCACTCGAGAACCACAGGAATAGCTAGAGCCCTAAGAGTATCGTCGATTTAGTTCGGAGGCCATTGAGCACATGGAAAATCCTGGCACTGGATGCGGGTGCAACACCACATAGCCGAAGGGGAAAGTGGAACAGGGACATCATCAGTATGTAGAGTCGGTATTATCACAGTTGACAGAAGCTTTCTGTCATGTGTTGGGTTTGCAACTGAACATGAGTAAGTGAATGCCAGCATTGAAATCTGCAAACACAAAAGTGAGTGAGTACGGAACTTTATATACTCTAGTGTCTAGGGGAGATAGGCTAGATGAATAATGAATGATAAGGGATAAGAGTCTTCTAGTCAAACTTGCATGAAATTTGGTATGTAGCATCTGGAAACACTCATAACAAAAAGCTTTTTGATACACCTTAATGATCTTGTATACCGTGTCTATAAATTTTACAATGAGCATGCAAAATAGATATAAAGCTGTATCTTGGCAATGCTTTAGTGTATTGACACCAAACTTGGTAATTGTCCACACACACATGACGTGAAGGAACATACACAGTTTCATCACAGTGTCACCTACTGGTGCCACAATAGAAAAAAATTGCTATTTTTTTAAGTCAATGCTATCCAATTTCCATTGGTCAGCCATTTTGGGCATCTGCCATTTTTAATTTTGTCATAACATGCTGTATTTTAAGAACGCATGAACGCATCATTACAAAACTCTGTATTTATTAAAACCATATTTTGAGAGGGCCCATAAAGGTTTAGGTCAGTGCCCCCTAGTTAAGAAATATAACAAAATTTAGGAATAATAAAAAATATAAACAAAATAAATATACACTCACCTAAAGGATTATTAGGAACACCTGTTAAATTTCTCATTAATGCAATTATCTAAACAACCAATCACATGGCAGTTGCTTCAATGCATTTAGGGGTGTGATCCTGGTCAAGACAATCTCCTGAACTCCAAACTGAATGTCAGAATGGGAAAGAAAGGTGATTTAAGCAATTTTGAGCGTGGCATGGTTGTTGGTGCCAGACGGGC
>JAZGTK010001510.1:0-39103 GCA_036877625.1 Ambastaia sidthimunki | reverse complement strand
CCCCTTTAAAAACATCACTTATTCTACAGAGAAAGCCCCATGCACATTAGCTTCCAGACCCCATGCACACCCTAAACTTCAACCTCATGCAGAAAAACCTGGAAAAGCAACAAATGTTAAGCATGAAAAGCAGACTGGTAAAACATCACCTTATGGTCCTGAATTATAAAGAGATGAAGGAAGGCAAAGAGACACATTATTTGATTAGAAAACAAAATGCCTCAAAATATACCAAAAGTTATAAAACCGATGTTCTATTGCAAACCCTTTTATATTATATATTTTACATATTTCCTCTGCTATCTTTTATTTATTACTGAAAAGTAATGTAAAAATAGTTTTTATTATATAATATTTGTGTGTGCTATATATTTGTACTTTTAGAGTATTTTAAAATCAAACTCTATTGGAGTAAACTGTAGATATGTGAGGACTGCAATCTAAGAGGTTCAGTCTCAGTCAGGATGCTACATTAGAAGGTAGCAGAAAGCGAGTCAATGAACTGAGTTTTAAAACAGAGCCCAAATAAATACAAATCTGTTGTTTCCGAAAGTAAGATGAGTTTCAAAGGCATAAATATCCTAATAAGAGCCCAAACTCATTACAAGATTAATGCGCCCAAGAATTATTAAAAAAGCACCATCTGTGAATTTGGGGTAAGAAGCTATTCTTAGATCTTCATCTGAAGATGTTGTGAAACAAAAGGTGTTGAAAAGGAACTATTGCAGAAAACAGCAGCTAATGAATATCTCCTCACCTCCAGAGGGATTCAACACAATGATGATTTATAATAATGGCCCTTAATAACAGTAACATCAATTGTTGAGCTCAGTCTCTAAGGAAGGTCGTGCATGAGCAAATCACAACAACAATTGAATTTATTGCACTTTACATAATTCATCAAAGCCACAAACTAATTTCCAATGGTAACTAATTCTATCTAAGGTAAAACAGCAAGCCTGCAACTTTTTAACTTATAACCAAAATTTTAACAGTGGTCAACATGTACTTTGGACTTATTACTGCTAAATGAGAAAACTGTCTAAAGATTTGATGATACACTATGTGTATATCGTGTGTGGCATGGAAATATAACTATTGCTTGGCTTGGTGAGACATAAATGTCTATAAGCATGATGGAATGAGGAACCAGATTCATCCTGGTACTGAAGCTGAGAATCGTAAATGCTGATGATTTTACGTACCTCAGGACTTTTCCTGTTTTGCATGATCTGTTTATCTGAGTCCTTGTTTGCAAAGTATCGGGTGCATCCGCGATTTAAATACTGAGTGAAACATAAACACACAATGAAGGAAGTTAATAAGTGAGACCGAATGCTGCAGAAACAGATGAATAAGCAATGTTAAGAAAATATGCCATCTAGTGGTACATCTACAAACAAAGGCGTGGAATTAACTAACCAAAAATACTAAGATGTACCAAAAGCAAATGCAGTCATGTGCTTTCATTAGAGGGTGGCTGTCACTCATTTAGACAGCAAACTGCACTGCACCCAACTTCTATGAAAAACATATTTTATCAGTGTAATTTAGTGTTAGTATTTTCTTAATTTTTATTATAAAAGTTTTAGTCTCTTAATCTTGAAAATATAACTTAAACTTTCAAATAAAAATAAAGCAAAATATTTTTTGTAAAACACAGTCATCAAATCTGACATGATTATTGATTCAATAATGTAACAAATGCAAGTTAATGACTATTTTATGCTTGTTTCTGTTGGTAAAAATAAATGAATAATATCTGTTTAAAAGTTTTCAAGAGGCTTTTTGAATGTCAGTGATGTTATTCAGGTTGTGCCATTTATGACAGGTTGATCATCAAAATGCTCATATTAAGATCAGTGGTAACATTTTGTGTAATATCTTCCAATATCCTGCAAATCATGAAATTTGACAATGGTTTTGCTGGTTTCCCTTAGCTTTAATTCTGAGTACCATCATTGACAGAGCATGACAGCCAATGTAACACTACAGAAAACAGTTTAATGCAAGACTGATTCCTATTTGAGCATTTCTCAAACAGAAATGACACTGCAATTGTAAAATGACCCTGATACGGTCTGTTTGTCATGTAAAATGGTCACGGTTGTCAGACTGCACAGAACAAAACAGACAGCCTCAAAGTTTCAGGAGAGCCATGTTATTCCCTGCTGAACACAGGGTCTAGACCTAGGAAAAATGATTTCCAAATCATTCAAATGACTTCCAACTTTGGGTGTGTTGGATCACACTAATGACACACGATCCACGGAAAAACCAACCCGGAAGTTGTCGGGAGAGTTGAGATGAAGCATGTTCCTGGTATCCTCTGATGCTCCTGCACACAGTCTGTAAAATATATGATAATTCCGCTCTTCTGGACTCTGCATACAAATCCGAGACTTTTCCAGCAGGTAGTGTGAGACGAAACCTCCTACGACAGCATTCTGAAATCACAATAAACACAATCTTCAGGGTAAAGCAGATTAAATGTGGAGCTACACACTGTTGTCGTCTGACTTGATAAACTTGAAAATGATAAACCCCAGTTTACCTTCTCATTGAAGTGAATTTCCACAAATTTTCCAAACCGACTGCTGTTGTTGTTCCGGACTGTCTTTGCATTTCCAAAAGCCTCAAGCAAGGGGTTGGCTGTGAGGAACAGATTTATTATTTTAAAACAGATTTTGCATCACGTTCAAAAATCAAATGCTATTGTGCTCTGCACAGCTGGCACAAAATTTACTTCTACCTTCAACAATCCTCTCATCTATATCTTGACCTGTTCCGTAAGATGTGGTTAAATATCTGAAATAAACCAAATACATGAAGAAATTAATCAAGACATGATGACAAACATTACTGTAAAAAGCAGGTCAAGCTAAAACCACTTACAGCTTGAATATATACTGTACACAAGGCTCAGAATGACCACTTCCATATTAACTTAACATATTAACATATATGTGCCAGTTTTGACTGGATCTAAACATATACATGCATATGGTGACATTCAGTAGACTGCATTAGAAACACGCTGTCAAAATTATTCATGACACCAAGTGAAAGTTGCCCTTCAAACTCTCACTCACTCAAACACAGGTTGCGAGTGCCTTCAAACCACTTATATTTGTGAATCACTGTTGCGGAATAAGTTTCTCAAGCTGTTAAAATGCAAAAGCACATTCACATATATTTACAGTGCAGACTACAAATGCAACCGGCTGGCATTTATTTGTGCATTAAATTCTAATGTCGAACATACACTGTCTAATGTACCTCTTTCTAAGTCGCTTTGGATAAAAGCGTCTGCTAAATGAGCAAATGTAATGTACTGTGTGGGCACTTCATTACGTGCAATTGTGAATTGCTACAAATATCTGTGAAGTCCTTGGATAATGTTAACTCCATTAGAGCCACAGTTGTTGTGTTCTAACCAACTTTTTACAAACTGTGATGGGATCTGACCTGGGATCAACATCTTCCAATATTTTTTTTAATGAAAATTCTAGGACAGTGTTTCTCAACTCTGCCTCTTGAGGGCCAGTGTCTTACAGAGTTTACCTCTAACCTAATGAATCAAACTCATTTGAACATGCAAATCAGGGTCTTTAGGATTACTAAAAAATTACAGGCAGGTAAGAATGATCAGGATTGGAGCTAAATTTAGGACAGTGAACCTCGAGGGTAAGAGTTCAGAAACACTGTCCTCTGGTAAACACTGTTGTCCTCTGGAAACACTGAACTCCATTTGGTAAAACATATGTGGAACACTCCTCATATTAAGCCACCAAAACAACAAAAGGATCACTATGGGTCTTTATGTTTTATACAGAAGTACAGTTTTACCTGGACATAATAATTAACCTGGCAAATAATTTTGGACCTATATACACATATTATTCAACAAGATTATTGAGACCAAATTTTTTTCTTTAACTGTTGGTCATTTCACAAACTGACTGAAGGTTATCACACCTGAGAACAAACTTTGTGTTTTCTGTTTTCCCAGCGCCAGATTCTCCAGACACAATGATGGACTGACTCATCTTCAGAACCTTCATGTCCCTGTACGTCTTATCCGCTGAGAGATGGACACAAAGCAAGAGACAAGGGTTTATTTAAATGTTACAAGCTGTCAATGCTGTGACAACTCTTTAAAACTCTAGAGAAAGACTTTTTTCTTAGAATGGAAACTTCAGTAATCCTTGGGGATGTGCTCACCGATAGCGTAGACATGAGGAGGCAGTGTCCCCAAAGAGCGTCCCTGATAGTTCTTAATGATGTCCTGGGAGTAGAGTTTAGGGATGTCAAAATACGGGTTCACAGCAATCAGGATGTTAGCCACAAATGTCTGAAATAAAACACACAGAGTCCCGAGAACATTTGAAACATTGATGTTTTGGTGTATGAGTTTGTATGACTATCTAATATGAATTAAAGGTAAAGTGTGCAGTTCCTGTGCCACTTGCAGCACCAAACAGAATTGCAAAAACCAGGTTCCCCAGACACCTTCAACCAACCACTTCCACACCCAATCATCTGCATTGTCTTCAAAATAAGTCTGTGTCAAAACCTCATGCCATTGGTTGATTTAGAAGCTGACATACTGGACTGCTCATGCAAAAACAGCATGTTTTAACAGTACCGGTTCATGCTTCCTTAACATCCTTTAATAATAATTAGAGAAAGTATTTTGACTGAATTATGGAAGTATTTCCAATATAGACCAACACCACATGCTACTCCAAACACTGACTTTCCCTGCACGGTTAACTTGGTGACATCAGCCCTTGATGGACTAAACAAACTGTATAGTTAACACACATGTACGGCCCCCAAGCATCTCTCTCCCATTGCTGTCATTCAAAGCCTCACACTTTCAGGTTAGCCGTGGCTCTACCTCATAGGACCTAATTAAGTGCACTGAGCAACTGGATAGTGTCTGGGCAGGATAAGCTATGTCATCTGAGACATGCAGCAACACTAGGGCAGGGCCCGGGCACTTTCCTGACAGACGTGGACGTGAGTAAGCGTGCGATGACAGCAGGGCCACTGCTTCTCTGATGAGAGGCTAATAAGGGCCACTGGAGCAGGACAATAACATGTTTAGGAGCCTGCCAATGAAATTTGGAGGGGGTTAGCTTTGTGACTGTTAAACTAAACATATTTTAATGATCTGTTTAGATCTGGAGATTTTCACCACTTAATGTGGGAATCGTATTTGTGATATTTTTATACATATGATTCTGAAAACCCATAATCCCTGCTGACGTTTCTGTTTTTTATTCTTCCACTTTCTCACTTTTATGTACAGCATTTTCTCAAGGAGCCCACAAGTTGCATTTTTATCATTTTTATACACATACCTATGGCTTGTGGGCAACACATGGATTTTCATAACAAGGTGTTTATAGTGACTGATTTCCCCTGAAAAGTGTATGAAAACTGTGACTATGACACTGCAGCATTGAACCAACCAATGATGTGAGTTTGAGGCGGGCTGTGTATTCAAACAACTACATGGGTGGTAGGAAACCTGCTTAAAACAGATATTATTTTAGCAAAGTTCTTTGGTCTAATGAACCATACAAAATTGGTAGTGGTTCTATAGTCTGTTTTTTGCAAGCTTGATCTCACATATATCTCACATACTCACATAGATCATGTCTTTGCTGTAACGGACACGAATGTTGTTGAGAAGTGTGGCCTCATTTAAATACATAAGAGAACCTGAAAGCCAAGTCACACAGATAAACAGAAAAAACTGCTTAACACAAGACTGACAATCAATTAACTGTATTAGATACCAATGGCTAATCCACCCAAAACGTTATGAAGGTACTTACAGTTGTCTTCAACATGTTTGTTCACATCATCCTCAGCAGGGAAGACTTGGTTGATTGGAGCCAGAAAAGTCTGCAAAGGCAAACTCAGCATCATCAACTCTGTGACCTCAGACCAAATGACAAGCATGACCTGTCAGTAACTGCTAATGTCTATATTGACCTATTTCACTATTTATCCATTAGTGCTCCACAATCAATCAAATAAATAAAGCAGCAGCCATAATTGTTATCTTGATTAACTAAGTGTTCTAGTTGAGTCTATGAAGTTGTTTATGTGTATCACCAGACATCATCCACTGTAGACAGTTATTTGTATTGCACAGCAACACTTTGTTACAGTTTATATGTCAGGGACTATATTTCCAACAAAAGAACAGCATGAAATAAAAATTAATTTGCTTAACAAAATGTTTTAACAATAACTTTTTTAGTACAGTAGCATGACCATTTCATTAAAGCACTAACACTCTTGAGACCAGCATTTCTATGTTATTGTATAAAAATTGACCGTTTTGACATTATAGCATAGCTCTTTTATTGATATTATTCAATAAAGCACACAACATTTACCCCCACAGATGTTAAAAATAGATTAACAGTTTAAAAAACAAGTACATGATGGCAGTTGTCCAGTCTCTCGTTCCCGACACTGTCTGGTTACCTTCAGTGAGGTGTGAACACTGCAGGTCTTTAACATTACCACAGCACAGATGACAAAGAAGAGCAGCACTAGGTCAGCCATGATGGACTGTGTCTAATAGCGGCTATAATTACCGGGAGGAGACAGTAAAGTCATGGTAATGTGAAAGATGAGAACATAAGCTATGGAATCTGTGACATGACACATTATGACATCATGTTGCTCAGAGAAAGAGGAGACAGGATGACATTTCCCGCAAAGCCCATTTCATCCCTGCTGACATTCCTTTATCAGCCTCCAATATTCCATTCCTTCACTCTTACATCACTTACATGGAAAAAACACATGAAAGTTTTATTATAAACCTTAATGCCATAATTGATCTAAAATATACACAATTTTGAGTATATTACGTCATTCTGGTATATTCAATTCTGAATGGTTCATCGCAGTACTGCACTATCAAAAACTTTGTATAGCGACTGCTGAACTGTAGTTGGTCCATAGCAACATATCGGTCATAAATGTATTTTTTACTTTAGAGGAAGTTTTAAGCTAACCTGCAAATAAAAATCATTTAAGTTGAATATGTCATGTGCTTGTATTTATTTAGTTATTTGGCAAGCAGCTGTAATTAACAGAATAATGTACAGTCAGACATTATTTAATCACAAAATGAACCTGACAGAGCGATCAGGGTACTGCACATTTTGTATATCGCCCTGGTTAAACACACCCAATTCAAACCACCAGCTCATTAGCAAAGAGATTAAATTCTGAACTGAACAGACAGATAACAGAGACATACAAAATGTGCCATGGATCACTGGGACCGGAGCTGAAGACTACTGCTATACATTATCCAGACATCTTCACAGACTAAACCTAACTTACCCTAAGAAACCTTATGGAATTTGTATTTAAGACCTACATTATCATATAGTCCTAAAATATAACATTTTTCTTTGCAAAGATGTTCTAACACAGTGGTTTAATGGTTTCTTTTATTCTCCTGGGAACATTTTCAGAAATGTCGCCCCCACACAGAGCCATTGTCTCTAAAAGGAGTGTGTAAGTAGGTGAGACACAGGTGGCTTTTCTCTCTAATGAAGCTGCCCTGAATGTAACATGATCGGGACACCTGCAGCAGGTAGCACTTATTACTTATTCAAAGCCCCTGCAAGTGACACCCTCACACAGCACAGCACTGTTCTACAGACACATGTTCTCACATTTTACCTATTGCTCGGATACCTGGAGGCCTTTTTAACACATCAGGAAGTCAATCAAGCGTGTGAAAAGAATTGTCAGCATCGACAGCAGCATGGGTACAAACAACCAACAAATGGCGGTCACATGACGTCCTACAAACACATGATTAGAACAGCACGGGTGCTTAGCAACTAAGCTGCTTCCTATCGCATGAACATTAACATGGAACATAATCAATGCATTTTATAAATGCAAATTATATTGCATTATAATGTAGCTACCCAGCTACACTACAAAATTATCTAAAAGAAAGTAGCTAGTTACACTACAAGCTACACGATCAAAGTAGTCTTCTAAATTTAAGCTATTTTTAATTTCATATTTTTTATAAATATTAAAAATAGTATTAACATGGTCTCCCAAAGAATCCAACTGTATTGCAATAGTAAATGGTTCAAGCCATGACAATGCCTATTTTCATACTCTTCAGTCTTAATCATGAACTGATTCAGACATTTGACCAGCACATTAAATAGCAAATCAAACAGCAATCAGCTAATTAATCTGACACAAAAAACGAACATAAAATACAGGACGTATAACCTGACTGCTGTAATATTGTTATGTACAAATGTAACACTGTAGCAAGCCTGCTGCCTAACCTGTAAAATAGCTTTGCGACTGTAAAAGCTACATGATTCAGAATATAGCGACCCCATGACCGTGCTATCGTGAGATGTAGTTAAACTAACAGCTTTGATATTTGTAGCGCTGTTGGTTTGGTCACCGGTTAAGTGCTCATGGGATACATTTCAAGAGCAGGAAATCTGACACCTTACCTTTCCTCGCTGATTGAGAGGTTCTATGGTGAGTGTGTCGGCACCGATGTCCACTATCATGCCCAGCTGGAACCCGTCGGTCGGGTGGGGCGCCCACACAGGCTTCCCATCCTCCATTGCACCCCGTAACTACACACTGACTCTGGAGGACACACAGAGACACGCAGGGTTAAGAGTAAAGACTGGGTAATGGCTGCCAGTATGCAAAGCTTGTCCAACAGAAGTAGTTTTGTTTGACACACCCAATGTGACTATAAACAAAACGTCTAGTTTGTAGATTACTTAAAGCGGCAGCCAACAAGGTCATCTCTTGTTTAGATGATTATAATGACAAAAACATAACAAAAGTTGCTTTTTATATGAAAGTTGTACAAATTAAAATTGTAACTATAAAATAAGACAATGTAAGTGATGCCTGACTGTGTAAAACTCACGGCTATGATTCAATAGTTTTGTGCATTGGTATTGGGCTTCCGAGTTGTTGCTAGTAAAGTTTGTGGGATTTATCTGATCATTTAATCACCTGTCAGTTGAAAAATAAGGACATTTAAACAATTACACATGTAAACTCAAACCAAGCTACCCCATATGGTGAAGTATTATTTACATTATGTAAATATGTCATAGCACAAATGATGCACAAAAGATTTTTAACCCTTATCGTAAACGTTTTAACCCTAAGCATAATAAACTCCACTGATAACACTTAATACCAGAGTGTACTTAAAAAAAATGTGTGTTCTTTCAAGCCACTTTATTATGTTTTTAAAAATTAAAACCTTGGTCAAATAAATGCATCTACTGTGGTTCAAGAACTGTGTCATCTACCACACTACAGCTGTTCTGTTGAGCTATTGCACTGCCTTGGTCTGTTGCTCCTGGTTTTTCGATTATCTTGCTCTTCACTTCAGGTATGGCTTATCCTATAATGCTTAAGCCACTGCTCCCTCAGATATCTTTATCTGCACAGGCTCACTTCCTGGGAGAGCTGCTGGTGGCCCTATCTGATCTCTCTCTGTTCTCTAATACACTGATTGTACAATAAACAATACATTTCCTACAGTGTTCAATATAAGTCTTCTGTTATGATGAGCTGATGTATCCTAAGCCCTGCATGACACCCGATAAGATCCATAAATCCAGCAGGTGGCACAGACAGCATGACCTGCTGTCAAAGCCTACAAAAGTAATAATGGCTAATCCCTAGGGCCTTATTACACCTGACAAGAGTAAAATCATTCAGACTTCACGTCAAAAATGTCTGTCTGGTGTGCGAGGTAGGACGTGATAATTGCTCCAAGTTCTGTTCAACATTTTACATTCTCTGCCACTTTGACAATGGCCCAATTATTGTCAAGCATGCTAAATAACCCCATTATGCGCTTGGACGTTCATCTGAGCCAATCACTCGAGTCTCACTTGAGTCCTTTTAGAGGACCAGAGTTCAGTACAGGACAGTATCTCATCAGAGAGCTATCTAGCATGTTACTTCCCTGCGAGCCCTTGGTTCTGTGCTGAATCGGGTCTTGGGAAAATTAAAGATTGGATATGTGCTAAAATTCAGTGATTTGTGACATTTTTAGATGCCTTGTGATTACTGGATCACTTTTTAAAATCATAAGAGGCAATTCATGGCACAAAGGGCGCAGGGCAAATCAGAGGTTACCCCAGTACGAGCTACCAAAAAGAAAAGGAGAAATTTGATACATTTTTCAAATAATGTATTTGAAAACAAGGCCAAAGTTCACATCATTTGAATTTCTCAGCATTTGAAATAAGATTAGAGTCTAGCCGGCAGCTATATGTAGCATGGCTCCCAGGTTTACTCAGTCTTGCAGATCATGATGTAGACTGAACTGTTCCACAAGAGGAAGTGAATTATTACTTAAATCTAGATAAATCTAGACCTAGCTGTAACACTTATCAGGATTAACTAAACTGTAGTTAACCTAAATACAGACTAATCCCCTTGTAACAGGTCTTTTAGCAGTTTAACAATTAAAACCTTTTCTAATCTAAGATGTCAGTCTTTATCATCATGTATATCTACATAAGCAACTTATCTAAATGAGCCCTGAGAACTGACACTGTCTTTTAGATTACAGTAATAGTTTTATTATGCGTGTCTCATTCAGGCTCAGTATTCTGATGAGCTAGCTAATTAATTTTGATGAATTACAGTTAATTAATATTTCATGAGCTTTCAGTTTTCCCCACACAATGATTTATTTGTTTCAGTCTACCACAATATCAACACTGACCTCTACAAATAGATTTCAATGTTTCCCATTAATTACTTAAACAATGGCAGCCCACAGTTTAGTCTGTCCTGAAGTAATTTCAAAACAAACCAAGAATATTTTTATTTGTATATTTATATTACAAAATATTTTATATTTTGCTCGTTGTTTCAGCAAAGCAGACTGCACTGCATAAGATAACTGTATGTTTTGGTGATTTTGTCAGACAATGTTACGGCAATAAATCCTGACTTCAGCAGTTTAGTGGAAGTGACTGTTGGTTAACATGTAATATTAATGGGTCACGTACTGTTACTATTTTACACTTGTTTCACGTCTGACAATAGAAACAGAATAAAGGTAAAAAAGAATGTCTTTATTAGTCATTGAGTTGTATCAAAATAAACTTGACAGATCAGGGAGTAGAAGCTAAACGGATCTAAAATGCCAGCAATAGTTGGAATGCAAATACTGCACAATAATTCCATGAATATGCTAATTAGTACATGACGACACCTAGCATCACAGTCTTACAAAATGCTGTGGAAACACTGAGCTATGAAACAAACTTGATAAAAAAGAAAATAAGCTACTTATCCATTTTATGCTTCAATAGTTAAAATAAAAATTATTTACAGAGTTTAGCAAACTAGAATCTATGTAATTTGAACTACACAGAGCAAACAACAAAAACTTGTGATCGACAGGATTCCCAAAGACATATTTTGTAGTCTTATAACATACTGATGTCCATTGAAAAAAAGAAGAAGCTTTGTTCATTATAAAAAAAACACTTAACTGACAGCCAACTTCCATTAAAGTCAGAAAATTACATTTGCACTGACAATAAACTCTCAAGGTCTTGGAAATTTCGAGACACGTTTGGCAACAGAAGCCTGGCTGAGATATAGTCTCTTACACAGTGCAAAACAAAACCAAAATAGCAATGAAACTGTGAACAACACTATACTGAGAGAGCCAACAATTCCCCCATTTCTGGCATATCAAATACACTTCTATCTATATGAAGCTACATGAGTTACAATCAGTCGTTCAGACTAACTGCACTACACATAACTCAATGCATGCTGAGGGCTGTAGTACAGAGGTTGCCATAGGAGATGGCTTGGGGTCAAAGGGCTGTGTGAGTTTCCTGTACTGCACATACTGTATCCCTCCCCCTCCTTCCTCTCTTCTGGCTGTCTTTGTAGCCAGAGGATATGGAAAGCAGGACGCCCCAGGATGCAAAGAGGCCACTGCCGTTGGTATTTCCAAAGCCAATATTTTACTGTGCATTTGCTGGCTCTATAAATATTCAAATGACTGTCCAAATATAAAACAACTGGGGAAGTAAACATCAATTATGTTTAATGCTTACAGTTTGACACACAAAGGGGGAGATGTATGATTTACATTATGTTCCAATGAGGTATTGTAAAGGTGAAAACCATTACAGCGTTTAACCGTAACTAAGGGCGCATGCGCAAACACAGCAGTTTAAAGCCACCCAGAGCATCCACCATTCATATGAATGAAAACAAAATAACTTAATTATAATAATAAATATAAAAATAACTTATTTCCAACAGTTACTGTAAGCAGTTTAACACTGATTTCATAGGATCGACGTCATATGACCTGTGTCATTTATTAGATGCTACTTCGTCACACAACTTATCAAAACAAAGTCCAGTTTACAATAATGAACTAAGAACAACCAACAACACACGTTTCAATGAAATATAGATATTTCTAATACACACATTATGAAACGCATTATTATGAAAATGTTCATTGCTATACAAAATTCAAGATTAAAATAATTAATTTTAACGGATTTTATTTGATAAAAACATTACTTGGTATTACAGGAAATGACGTAGATATTCACCTGAACTGTATTAGAAACATCAGGGACACTTTCATTAGCAGTATGCTAGCCTACCATTCTTTAAGCTATTAAACACAACTGAACGCTATCTGCTCTAAATAACAGGCACGCAATAAATAAACTCAATAAAGTCACTTACAATATGTGCAAATCCTTTAAATGTCTTTGCGGACAGTGAAGCGACAGACTGTCCCGGTTAGCGGTGACAGATTCTGTCGATGTAAAAATTATTCCTTTTCGAAAGCCGCTGTCCTTCCCGGTGTGTCCGGCTGTAGACTGACGCGGTGAGGAATAACAGCGACCTCGGCGGTGGCACAGAAGCGGTGACACTCACCGGCTGTGTGTCAAAAGCTACTGAACTGTCTGCCTAGACTGCAACCTGTGGGCATTTTGAGCTGCAGGCGCTTGCTGAGGTTTTGAACGCCCCAAAATGCTGTGTGGGTAGACAGCTGTCTGGGTTTTCTAATGAACCAGTGACATCCTGGCTTGATAAAAGCAGAACAATACAAAAGTTGGAATAAAGTATTTGAGATATATTGAAATGTGTGATTGCAGTGAAATAAATGGAACATGTGGTTATTTGTTTATTCAGAATAGGTGTGAAAAAACACTTTACAAAACTTAAAACAACAACAAAAAGTTAAACAAAATACATTTCCTCTATCTTTTTATTAACACTAAAGTTAAAGTGGCCCATTAGTATTTAACTACAAATAAATACATATTTATCATCACTTTGGGACAAGAAAGAGAACATTATACTTAGCGAGGGCCTTCAGCATTGTACACTATAGAAGAAATATTTGAAATAAAGAGTACTTGTCCATATTTCCATTAAAATGGTTTTTGAAGGAAAATTCCTTGTGGAAATCAATGGTGATAAAGTTGTATTGATAAAAAAATTGTTGGCTTAAGAGAAAGTTTAGAGCTAGTAACTGGATTGTCATGGTAACTAAAAGGTGCACAACTGATACAAACTGGAGAGCCATTAATATTTTAGGGGCTTGTAATTCAAAACTATTAGAAGTATTCCTAAGTTGAAATCTAATACCTCACTGAAAACAGACTTTGTGTTTGTAAATCTAATTAGGAAACCTGATATGTCTCTACGTGACTTTGTATCAAATTTCTGAGCAAAACAGCTATAAAAACCTAAGGACTTGAAACTAACCTCATTTTCCATTCAGTACACCTTCACTCTGAAATATTGGTTAGTGTTTTTATGCAGGTTAGTCTGTAGCCTGAAATTGCCTATAATTATGAAGCATTGTAATATGTGAAAGCATTACGACAACTTGTAAGCTTTTTGATATGATTACATATTAATATCAAACATCAGTTCTTTCAGTAAATATTATTTCAATGGCAGAATCTCTCTAGCATTAAATATTTTAATGACTGAACAGTTAAAGCAGGAATACAGTTATGCCTCTTTCTCTTCTGATGCACCTGTAGAAACACCATTAATTAGATTTAATGCCACACTGACTTCTGCATTTCCCAGGAGAACGACAGAGATAAAAATATGTGCGCCAGAGCACATATTCCATTAACACAACAGCAGGATACAGATAAATGAAGAATCACTTTGCACTATTATGCACACAAAAATGTTACTGATACCTCAGAATGTTTATCAAAAATATCAAAAAGTGAGAAACACCGTTATGCTAACTAGGAGGAATGCTGACTGTTAATCACAGAATTACATCAAAATAATGCACCCTGTAATTCAAGATTCATATTACAATTTGGTCTACACTCATTTCAGTGCCACTACAATATAAACAGGTAACAAGTTTCAAAAGTGATTTGAGACTACATACAAGTCACTTAGCTTTTAAATCTCTTAAAGGAATAGTTCAAATAATTGAAGAAATCAAGCATTTGACCCTCTTAAAATGCTAAGCAACACCATTAACAAGGTAACCAAGCCCTTTAAAACATTGAACTCATTCCATATGCTGCATGGCCTGCTGGCAGATGGGTAATTCCACAAAGCACTCAACTAACAACCAAGTGCCCAGTGCATGATCCTCTAAAGATCTCATTAAGCCCAACATTATAAAGTTAGGAGATAAAGAAGTTCCTCATATAGATAACACAGCAGGGGTTAAAAATGTTCAAAGTCAAAAAAAAGTGCAGACAGGTCCACAGGCATTTCTACCCACCCTTCCAAAAAAGGTAGACTAGGGTTGAATTTTCCTTTTGATAAATTTATTCATTTAGCAGACATTTTAAACTAAAGTAACTAAGTTTATAGAAAAAAAAAAAAATAGTACAGCATTTCATCATACTGTAAAGAGTGGACAATGTTAGAAGTGTTGATCAGGATACAGTAATAAAACTGGGAATTGTGGTAAGCTTTCTTTAAACTGGGAATGGAACAATTATTTTACCATTCTGGAGTGTTTTAGGACCAAACTCAGAGGACAGCTTAACAATACTGTTCATAAAGACATAAAGCAAAATTAAATGTACAGGTTTACCTTTTCATATGATTGTTTTTTTTGGGGGGGGATCTTTAAACTTTGCTTTTAATTCTCATGTCTACTGTGTATCTGTTACCCCAATACGAAAGGGCTTATTACCACTATAGAAACAGAGTCCAGACATCCAGGTCAGCAGTCAATTAACGGCTGATTTTCACATTTTCTACTTTTAAATGTTTAATATTTGTTAATAAAATTGCAAGACGATAAAGATCAGCGATACATTATCTTCCAAACACTCTTGCAGGACACAGAAATAGATTGTTTCATTGGGTGGCTGATCTCTTACAGGCTCTTGGAAACAAACTGTATTAAACAGCATGTGTTTTGATCGTGTAGTAAGCCAATCTGATTATCTGCAAGAACAGACAAAATTCTGCCTTCCAGTAGGAAATGATGCGAGTCTAAAACAACATTCACAATTTGCATAAGCAAATTCTCTGGGGGGGATTTTCATTAATTTATTTTCTTGTTGAATTTTTTGGAGTTAAACCTCAGGAAAGAAATGCTGATTGTGGATTGAGGAAACAGTACTATTTTAGGTCTTACAGTACTGCCAAGAATTTATCCACTCAGTAAATTCAAAATTCATCAACACTTTAATTACTTTAAAGAAACACACATACTAGTTTAATTTCAGAGATTCTATTTACAAATATTACCATCTTACTAAAGGTCAAAAACCAAAGTAAATAACTTAATTTCATAATATTATAATAAGTTTTTCCCCCACAATTAAATTTCTTTGTAGGTAGTCCTGAATGAAGTGGCTGAGACTGCAGTTACACTAAATGACCTGTAGGAGGTCTGGTTGTTTCCTGAAAAATCAAACTGTTTGCTCTCCGTGAAGCTTGAGAATAAGTTGCTTAATTTGCTGTCTCTTCTTCTTCACTGCCTTCTGAGAAAACCAGTCACTCAGATCCATGCTGGGATGGAAAGTCTGAGGGGGATCCTAAATAAAAACAATACAGAAACATTCCCATAATTTTAACTAGAGATAATAGCTGTTCAGCAGTTTCTTAATGGCAAAAATACCTTAAGGAATCTCTCCACATAATGTAGAAGATAGATGCCACAGTCTGTATAGTTATCCTGCTGTGGGACACAAGGACTCCAGCCGTCCATCACTTCCTTTCCAAAACTTTGCCGATAGCCCTTTTTTGCCCTCCATTCCTCTTGCAAGTATCTTGAATTTACAGAACACCATAAAAAAAAAGTGACTAAAACAGCATTCCAAAATAAAGGTATAATAGAACAGAATTTCTATAATCTTCGGTCAAACTGGACCAATTTGCAACAGATTTCCATTTTGAATGGCATCCATTCAAAATGGATGTCATGAGTGTCTCCAATTGGACAAAATAAAACAGCATTTTTAATCTGACCAAATAGAAAACTTGACTTTCAGCTTGCAAGCTCCCAGAAGGACAAAGTTATTACTCTTAGTTATTAAAGATTAATTTTATATAAAAAAAAAAATTAATCCTGTTGTAATTGCAGACTGTATGCAAATACCTAACATTATGCTAAACATCTTTTAACAGTAGAAACAGGTATGAAACAACACAAAGGCGAATAATGAAATTGACAATTGACATTTCTGGGTAAACAATCCCGTTAACTACAGTAGCAACATTAGCTGCCTCACGCGGAACTCAAATATACAAGAGAAATGTGTGTTGTACATAAACAGTCATTTAAAAGTGATCAAGCATCTTTAAAACAGAAGATAATTACTCCTGGAGAATCTGCACCACTGATGATCTGCCTCCGCAGTTAAGGGAGTCCATAATGAGTATGCATGACCTATCCACAGACACACAGAATGGCTCAAATACAGCGTTTAACAATCAAGCAGGACATGTTACTGCCATCTAGTGACCAGTAAAATGAAAGCATTACAAATTTGTTATTTTAGAGGAAATTACCTTGAGTAACTTACCGCTTAGAGTCATTATGTTTAGTGTTACAGACAGAAGTGTTCTTGACAACCTTAAATCAGAGACAAACTGCACATTAGTACAGAAAACGTGGTTTGTACACGTGTGTGTGTGTGTGTGTGTGTGTGTGAATAAATACATTACCTGAATATCTTCATCCTCATCATCTGTATGGAACCAGAAACTGTTTAAGTAATCTACGCAGTAAACAAAATGTTTACAGTGCAGTTATAAAAACAGTTTACAGTATACAAGTTACCCTACTTCATTCAAAAATGTGTATAAACAAAAACACCATAAAATGGAAATACAAAAGGTTGCTATTCTGTAGATTTCCTCTTTTTTTCCTACTTCTGGATTGCCTCCATGTGGAGTTATGTTCTGAAGATTCCTGGCAGTAGAAGAGAGACATGGGATTGGGTAGAGATTGATCACAAAGATACTCCTCTGAATGTCTTCGTCCATTGACGCAAAGATCCGAATCACTGGTCTGTGAAATCTGGCCAGGAAAACAAATGACAGCCAGGTACCAGTGAGACCTGAGGAGACATTGTAGTGTTTATTAAGACAAGCTTCTTATTTCATTTGACCTACACAAGCTAAGCAGGAGTTTTTCTGGGATTTCACAATGTATGTTTAAGCAGCTCATAAGCTTATATATATTTAATTGCACTTTAAGTAACTTCACATTAACTAAGTCACAAGATAATACAAAAAAACTATCAACAATATTTGCAATATAGGCTTTTATGAGGCAACATCAAATAATGATAACTTCAAGTAACTGTTTCAACAAAACTGTACAAACCTAGATAACAAAACACTCACTGTTGATTAATCGGGACAAATATAAAGTCCTTCTCAAATATGTTCACATGCCTGGTCCATGTTTTCACCCGATTATGTCGGAGCTCTGGAACGCTGTGGAACAGCACAATTCAATGTTTTTACAAAACGTGATTAGGTCTGGGACATCAAGCTTTTCCACAATTTTATACGTACGATAATCCCGTTTCTGGAGGCCTTTTGTGATCTTCCTGAGTGAGGTGCTTAAAGAAGAAAGAGCTAAACACATGGCACTCGACAGCATCTTCTCTTTTAAGCTGCTCACACATTAAAAACCTGTCATATAACAAGAGGAACATCAGAAGAACATTAGAAAAACAACAGCAAGCAGAACATAAACAAGAACATCAGTATACTGTAGTGCCAATGGACTTAAGCAGATTCTATTTCCATCAGTACTTCAATGACTTTCTTTCAACAAAATAAAATACCTTTTTTTACCTTAAATAGAAGTCTAATATCACATCGTTTAGGAATTCGCCTTCTTCCAGACAGTTAAGATCTTCCTCTGTGATGGTTATACCCCCTTTGGCTGGTGGAGGAGGATACACAACCAGTCTGGAAAGAGATATTTTCTAAAAATAAATCTAGTCTCGTAGTCAAAAACAGTTTAGGCCAGCTAACTGACTTTTTGATTTCCTGTATGGGCAATGAGGGGAGCTCTACCAAATCCTCATCACTGTCTGAGACACTGAGGGTTGCGATTTCAAGAGCGGGAACAAGGGAGGGTGAAAATGCCACCAAGGTCTGCTGAACATTGAGAAAATGTTGATGTTCTACCACAACACTGACACTGAAAGGTTTACATAGTGATTTTCAGTGGCAACATAAAAGAAACAAAAAAACCTGACTCATGACAGGAAGTTCATTCTCCTCAGGCTGAAGTGCACAGATCTGAACACAGAAAAATAACAAATGTTGTTACACAGGACAAAACATTCTCATTTAATCTTCAACAGTGTTGGTTCAGAACAACATGAGGCAGAGTAAATGCAAGAACCTTCATAAATATTTAAAACCTGAATAATCCACCTGCTGTTTTTGGTCACAGTTGTGTATCTTCAGCCTGTTATTGGCTTCTTCAAATGACAGTTTAACAAAAAAATTGCAGATGTTGTTGCTCCTGCTAATCTCAGTGAAGATTTCCTCCAGAGTGAGCTGCTCTGGCAACGCGAGTTCTCGCTTAAAAATAAGAACAAGGTATTTCTCATCTTGATCTGAGGAGGAAACATAAACCCAATATAACCAACTGAAACATAAAAAATCAAAGTAACTTTTCAGCAACTATAAAATGCAGATCCTGTAAATCCATCACACAGCATCGAAAGATGATACAGATGTTTAGCTGGTTTGTAAATCTGTTAGTGTGTAACTCACTCTTGCTCTGGCTATCATAGCACACCCAAGAATGATCTTTACACACAAGCTGTGCTAGCAGACGGAGGGACGCCGCAGTCGTCGTCTGCAGAAACAGGGACGGCAGCCTCGGTACAGTGCACCATTCACAACTGGTGAGCTCTGATGCCTCGATTCGCACTGTTAGTGTTAGGACAGGCAAAACATTACACTATTAACATCACTCACATTTACATTTGATTACTTGTTTGATCTATAACAGACAAAACAAAGAGTTTCAATTAAATGATCACTTTCAGACATTTTAACATAAGACATTTTAAGCTATTAAGTTAACTAATAGGGATGATCTTACCTCCATTTAAGATCTCAATGTAATCCACTGTAAACTGTAAGTGAAACACACATCCTGTGGTTTTACTGTTATATGCAGTAGCAGTCAAGTTTAAACAAACCTGATAGACTTTTTTTTTAAAATGGTAAATGCTTAAATGCTTGACATTAGTTTTGTAGACAAATGTTAATTGCATGCGTCTATGTAGATATGAGTGAGGGAAAAGTGTCCAGCAAACATGAGAACTTTAGTATTTAGTATTTAATACACTAATATTGTTGTACTAAATATTGTATCCCAGGAAAAACCAAATGAAACTGCTACAGAAACAAATTCAGGAGTCAAAGCTTATAAGACACAACGTGGATATTGTGAATAATCTAAAATAAAGACAAAAACATTATCTCTGCATGGATTATAAAAAGTGTAATGTAGCAATAAAGAAATGTGCAACCAGGTGCTGCAAGTGTATCTTGACTTACTGTAAGCAAAACCTCAAGATTATTACCGTGCATTGAGCAGTCAGTGTGTCAGATCCTCTAAATATCTTGGTCAATGTTCCAACTCTAAAACATCTGATGCTGAGCACAAGTGTGTTTGATTTATCTGCAGTGCCTCTCTCTGGCTGTTTCGGGGGTGTTATCTTCCTGACTTTGCGTTTGATTTCTCTGACACGACGGACAACGTTTCCAACCTGTGGCAGGAAACACATGCGATCGGTGTCTTTGTGGAAGACAGGTGACAAACTGAAACAAATATTCTGAGCACATTAGCTCTTTATGTACCTCGTTTCTCATGCGATATCTTCGTTGAGTTTGTTTATTTTGGGATTCCTCATGAATAAATGTCTCAGTTTTGGTGTTGTTGTGACACACAGCAGTATTTAGATCTAGTAATGAACGGTATTTAGATAGGCAAAAATATAACATTTCACTAACCAAGCAGCTAGGTGACCTCAGCTAAAAATCAAGCACAAAAACCATCAATCCGCACAAAACCTGTGCATTAAATCTGGCATAATTTAGACCTCTAGGGGAAATAATGCAGTTACCGGAGGTGAGGCACTCAGGTTTGCTTTTCATCAAAGTATCTGTGAATACATCTGTGGTCTCCTTTTCCTCACTACTAAACCAGACATCTGTACAGACCCGCATTATAATGCGTTACCACATACACCTCTATAATACAACAACAATGCATTGAATTGCTTAATGTAAAACAAGAAAGCTTGCGTTACCTTCAGAATCATTGTGTATAAGGTGTATCCTATATGGATAAAGGTTTCTCTAGTCAATACTTTATACCGTTTTGATATTTATTTATTTAGTATATATAAATTCCTCGAGATTTGTAATATGACTGTATGCATGTCAAACCCTGAGTCGCTCCTCCAGCTGGTGGATTTGAGCGCATAGTTGAAACGCCTGTATCGCTGTTCAGATCGTGTAAAATGTTCGGCTGTGCTCTCAGTGTTGACCGTGGATTTGGGCCGGTCCCTGAAATACACATATAAAGGGAGGCATTGCTTATTTAAGGGAATGTTTGTGTTTTAAAACTTACGCCAATTACTTACGCCAATTACTTACGCCAATATTTTGCGCATTCCGACCAGGTTGAGTCCGATGGCGTTTCCTTTCAGAGGTTTGATTCTCAAACGGTTATGATCTTGACCAATTGGACGAACCTTCATCAAAACATAAACGTGGAAAGTTGTGCATAAACGTAGAGGAGGCAGTAAATGCTAACTTTGTTTAACCTTATAAAATAATGTACATCAAAACAATGATTTAAGTGTAAGAAAACCAACAATGTTCTTCTCAGTCAGTAATACGCATAATTACGTGCATATATTGGTAGCTACACTTAGTGTTTTATAACTTTCTTGAAACTCACCATTTTTAAGTATTCGTTGTTTAAGTTATCCCTCTAACCAACAATTAAAAACAATCGCAGACGAACATTAACATCACGTAGCCAATCGTGACGTAAGCACGTTTTTCGCTGATGGTTGACAGCTGTTGATTGGTTGCTGCCTCAAGTTAAATAGCTTCAGCGTGCTCGGGTGTCTTGGCATCACATCACACAGCTGTGGTGCATCTGTTATGTGAGAGTTCAGATAGTATCACAGTAAGCATTTATATGCCGTTGCCACCTGTGAGGTCAGCTTTTATATTCGTGACTTCTGTGCTGATCTCAGGCCTTTAGGGGTTAGTGGTTTCTGATCTGGGTTTCGGTTAGGTGATGATTGTAAAGCCTATAGCTGAAGGTAGCAGGTGGCTGATGTCTTTGTATTCTGTTGGATCAGTCTGTTTTTGTGACCAGGCTGGGAATGTATTACTGCTTGTAATCAGCTATCATTTTTTTTAATTGAGTATCTATATTTAATAAATGCTGTTTTTCATCTATGTACATATGCTGAAACATTTCTCTCCTAAGTATCATAAATGTTTATGCTTAGAAGCTTGTGTGGCCTATAAATAAATTAGGGTCATATTAAAATGGTTATAAAAATCTAAAAAACATTTACCACAATTGTGATATTATGATCTATGCCTTTGATATTTTATAAAATGCATTGACAAAGACTTCCTTCACGAATGTTTATTTACTCAAAACATTTTATGCAAACACAACTATGGCCATATTGAGTCAATACAGGATGATTTGGTTTTGTTATACAGAGAGAAGCAAATTCATTCTGTAAATGTAGAACAAACCAATGATTCTGGCATCTAGCATCTCTGTTTCATTTGACCAGGGCCTTGTACAAATCTGATATGACTTATAATTAAGAATGCGCAGCCCAAATGCTATTTAATAGCTGAGCAAAATAAATACAAAACAAAACGCATAATGCAGAAATGTTAGCAGCAAACGTCGGTTCAATCTGACATGACATTATCTGATCAGTAGTATCACTTGTGTGATTGCCACTAAAATATAATGTTCACATTGACAATGAGAGTTCTTCCTCATGCTTAGTGGTGTTGAATATAATGGTAATACCACTTTCTATCCATTTGGTGAGTTTCTATTTTTCAATCTAAACAATGTGTCACAGAATGATGTCACAATCAAGCACATCAGATCTGTAATTGAACCAAAATTGTGATTTACAAACAATCACTCATAAACTGTCAATGTATAACATTCACATGCTCCCTGGATATAAGCAAAACAACATGTGCCTTTCTTTTTTACACATTTTAAATGCTTCTTGTCACAAACTTCTACATGTAATTTTCCATTAGTTCTCAATTATTGTACCTCTGTCACTGGCCCATCCACATTTAGTATTAAAGTTCCTCTCTACAGTTCAGAGATAAAGCAGATGAAAATAGCAGGGTTATTAGGGTTATTCTCCCCCCTAAATCGTAGGAAAAGTTATATTTTGTTATTTTGTTATATAACCTAAATTGTACAAAATGAACAACCTGTTTTGTGGGATTATTAAAACTTAAGCACAAATTCTTCCAAATGTCTATATTTTTAAAAGTGATTCTCATAACTGTAACACAGAAAGGTTCTACTGTATTTAAATAATATAACTCATGTTCTGACAGATTCATTTTTTAAGATAACCCTACTATTTCCATCAACTAGTCTCTATTTTGTTTAGTTTGACATTAATATCTTTGAGGATATAAAAAATTCACAAGCTTGAAATTGTTGGCATTTTTCCTGATGGTCCAACTCATTTAGTTTTAGTAATTCAAAGTGATTCGCCAGTGAGAAAGGCAGATGAGACACAGATGGATGATGTAAAAATGACCTCTGTGTACATAATGGTGTTAAGACAGACTCTAAAGAACCGTGTATGAAATAAAAAAACTGCATTCCAGGCAACAAGTTCTTTTTCTTCAAAAATGTCTTTCCCATCAGAATATTTACATTTTTAAGTCCATTGTGCTACCCACAATCTGTGATACCTTTTATTTTGTTCATTCTCTATGTCGATACGTAAAACATGCTGAGACGGCTAATGGTGTTTGTTGTTGGTGCTGCTGTCTGAATGGGCTTGAGAACGGTGAGTGTTTGTTGATACTGATTTAGGGCCTAAACCAATGTAGACGGAGTAGAACATAGAGTATATAAGGTGAGCCCATAGATTTGTGGGAAACTGAGGGAATATTAACATCGTGCGTTGTGGGGGGTTCATTTGAATTGGTGAGTGGAGCAATTGGTGAAGGGTCACGGTGACGTAAGAGGGTGGAAGAAGATGCTCAGTATTCATCCTGATCCAGGTGGGCCTGCTCATCTATTTCTTCATCCTCTGGTGGTGCAAAGCCATCCTGTGTGGAAAATGATTGTTGGTAAATTACAGTTACAGTAATCAAATGTATTCTTTTGGGCATTTCATGAGTTCCAAAATCTACTGATCTTGCTGACTTCAAAAATGTTTGTTTTTGCCAAACTAAATACTTGAAATGCATTCCGAGAATGTTCTTGTGAAACATAGAACATAAGTTCAGTGAAACAATTATCCAAAATAGCTGACAAATCAAGAGAATAAAATTGTCTAAATTTACAATTTAAGGTAAACATACTTACATTTAGGTAAAACATACTTACATTTTTATGCAGTACTAAACATATTAGTCAAATTTCAATTTATTTAAATATTGACTTTATATTGAAAATATTGATATTATCTCCTTGTGTGTGAAATAAATAAAGCCAAGTGTTTGACAGTTGGTACCTCTGTGGCATACAGGACGTCAATTATCTTGGTGACATAAGGGTTGTTTTCAGTCTCATGTTCTTGGCAGATAAGTTCAATGTCTCGAAGTTTGCTGAAGTAAAAATCTCTCTCCTTCTCCAGCCCATCGACGGTTAACTTCAGCTCCATTAACTTCAAAGAGCAGACAAAGAACACACAGTAAGATACTGCTCATCAGAACATGGCCATTTTTTTAGGGCAAGAAGTAAATATGCAGATTATGATGACATCAACAATTTATATCCTGATATAGAATACTTAATAATACTTAATATTTAGAATACTAAATAAAATGTGATCATCTCAACAGGAGGGATATGATCAGGAGGCCTGTCTGAAGAATAAAGCAGAAAGAATATAATCCCTAAATTCATTCTATAAATCTAACCTGAATAGTTTTCTATGCAATTTTAAATATTCACACAATTCCCCATTCCCATTTGAAGTATTCAAAGGTAGAGTAAGTCTTCCTTACCCTCCCAGGGACTCTACCTGTTGATTAAGCTCCATGATTTCAGCATCACTGCCCCCATTTCTGGCATGTGTAGGGTTCTTCCTTATGGTGGTGGTCACCCTCTGTGGTGTGGGCATGTTTTTGGGTACTGTCGGTGATGTTCTCTGAGGCCCTGGAATTGGAGATGTTTTGCTTTTAACTCCAGTAAACAGAGAGGTGTTTAGCCAACGTAACATACTTTACAAACTGATGCATGCAAAATTAGCTGCTGTTTCATGTGGCTAAAACTATAGACAAAAGCTTCAGCTCCAACAAGCTCCAGCGTGGGCAGCTTGTTACCCCCATTGCTTTGGTTAAGCCTGCATGTTTAAACATTAACTGCTTTAAAAGCTGGTTGTCTGCTTTATATTTGGCAGGTTTACCCAAAGTCAGGAAGTGTGACGAGATGTTACTACAAACTATATGGAGGTCACATTCCCAATCCACCCCAATGACATCACAAAACCACTCAGTCCTCAGCAAATTAAGATGCCACTTTTATGCCTCTCTGGGGACTATGTGTCTGCTTCAGTTATTTAGCTGTTAAAATATAAGGCAAGTTTAGTGTAATGCTGTTTAGAGAACATTGATTACAATGTCCAATAAATAGTTTATAAGACTTATAGGGATGAACAGGACTGACCAAAACAACACTATGCAAGCAATGGACTTGGCAGATCAGCACATGAGAGAACATTGAGGAGCACTAGGGCTGGGTGATAAACTCATTACATTTTTTCAGCTTTTTTGATGAAATGATCTTGATATTTGCTCTAAAACAGGGAGATTTTCACTGAATACTGAAATTAAAAAGTATAACAGTAAAATACAGTAAAACTCAGTAGTAAAAATACAGTAGTTTAATAATTTTAATTATATGGACCAATAAAAATACATAGTTACAAATATATATTCTATATAGGTATATACTCTATATTCTATATATTATTTTCTACTGAGTTTAAATCATAGATAAAACCTCTGTATTAATGCTCTCATGCCTGCAAGGAAACTTAACAGCCAAATGAAAAACGCATTAATCATGAATAATCTCACCTAGCCCTAAGCAACACAATTAATTCAAGAACTGGTTTTGAATTAATTACCAACAGTTTGTTAGTGCTGTACTGATATTAGTAAAGCAGTTCTTGTATTAAAACATGGTACCACAGATTTGTTTGTGGCACCACAAAATTCATTGTACTATCATTTAAAATGTATTGTTGTCTGATCGATGACAGCTTGGACATGGATTAATCTTTCTAAAGATCGTGCACAACCAGCTGCTTTGCAGAGCACGCCTTCCATTAGCAGAAGCTCAGCAATCAATGCAGCAAAGTGTGACAGAATTTTGCTGTTACCTGAGGCACCAGTTCTCTTTGGTTTGTGCGAAAAGTGTTCACCTGGATTGGGTGGAGGTGCCACTTCCTGGCCCTGTCTATTTTGAACAGGATCGTACTCTTTTCCGTCATAGTTGGCATCAAAGAATTTTTTAAACCACTGGACGAATTCAAAGTTGTCCTGGAATTTTCCTTTCACTAATTTTTCCACCGGAATTATCTGGATAACAAAAATGGGAAAATTAAAAATGTTTGTTAAATAAAAGACCAGTAAAAAGAGCTGTGGCTTGAAACACTTATAAATCAGTAACTACTGTACATATTGGAACTACAAAGTGGTAACACATGGTTACTTAATTTTTTATCTTAAATAATTACTTTACTTTAAATTACTTTTTATCTCTCATTTAATACATTTAAATCCATTCTGCAGAATTATAAAAATTTTACACAAAATCAATGCAGAACATGTAACAAATGTCTGCAGATTTCATTTGGGCCATATTTCCCCCGTTTCTTTCAATACTGAAACGTCTAAAAACTGGAATCATGTATACAAAACCAAATACATGAAAGCCACTAACTTTGTCCACATTCATCCTTTTGAAAGCCGCCTGCAGTACTTTGAAGTTGTGTATATACTCATGTTCCAGCTTGGCTTGAAATTTCACTTTCTTTAATAGAATACACCCTGGGAACAGCATGTCCATGAACTGACAATAAGCCGCCCCTGAAGACAAACAGCAGAACATTGGTGAAATACTCAAATACTGTCTTTGATCAGTATGCTTGTCATTAAATAACTTCATCAATGTAATGCTTTAACAGTGCAGAGTAAATGAATTATTTGCAATGGTTGTACTCAAAATGTTACATAATAATAAAAATGATCAAAGGCAAACCAGCCTTTTCTGTATGTCTTCTTTTCATACTTTATACTTCTGGAAGTTCTACAGTTAGTAGTAGGGCAGCTGAGTTTAGCTTGTGAGATAATAGAATATGGGTAAGTTAGTAAGACCAACCTGAACATAACTGTTCTATTTTGGTGTAGGTGAGCTGGAGGGAGTCGTTTACCCATGCCAGCATGTCATGTCGACTCAGGTTCTCAATTGTTACTGATGTGGAGTATACATTCACTGCCATCTCCTATAAAGAAAAGACTTTTACAATTAACTACAGATCCCACAATTCTCAAATACATGTTACCATGCAGGTTACTTCAAATAGGGTACTATTTGAAAAGATAGTAATATTGCATTTGTTAAACCTATAAAACAGAAAGATAGAAAATAAAAATATAAATAGGCCTACTAATAAAACAGAAAAATATAAATACTAATATATATATTCGTAGATATTTCTTCTTAACAAATACATAATCATCATCATTTTTATTATTATTATTATTTATTATCATTATCACTGTAATATAATTAGTTATTTGTTCAATTAAACAATTACAAGCTGCAATCATTTTTAATTGCTCTAACTAATAATGACAAATAATGTTACAGTCACTTGTACGATGTGAGTTACAGTACAAACAGGCCCTTACACTCGCCTGTATATCACTGACATATCCCTTTTTGTCTTTAGGCCAATATAAACATATAGCAATTTTGTGTTTTGCTATAAGACGCTGCGCATTAAAATCTGTAATGATGCGTAAAATTGTGCGTCCGCTGAACAAACGGGTCATTATTATGAGAGTTGCGCTGATCTGCCCCCTCTGCAGGCCCGACTAACATAACAGCACACACGCTCGATCCGTCAGCCCAGACAAAAGATTTTATTTAATGCTATGCATAATAAAAACGATCAATTATAACGGTTTATAAATTGTATACTCACTTTATTTTGACTGCGTCCTTCCCAATGTTGATATTACACTGGCCGAAGGAAATCTAGCTGTCAAATCCAAGGCGAGGGCTGTCTACTGCTGCTGTGGGTTGCCAGATATGCAGCGCTGCTTAGTTACGGGCCGCCCCCGATAGCGCCGCGCTCGTCTCAGTGCGCATGCGCCCACCCCCTTTACAGGAGCCTTAAAGTAATACCGCCTATAAATAGATACCATTTTATATGAACTTTTACTAATAACCTTTAAACAGTATAGAACATTGCGCACACCTTTTATTAAACGGCCGTTGTCCTTTTGTGACAACATGCCCCCTATAGGGGCATGTTGTATAGACATATTTTACCCTAATTTAACCTGTAATCTGACAATAAATGGACAGTTTAATATAGGCTTTTATGCGAGATTTAAACAGTAAAAATAAATGAACGAATAAACCCATTTGTTTCATGTTTGACATCAAAGTACAACTGAACTAGAAATATATCCCTGTTGAATGTTTTATTAACACTGTTAAAGAAACGCATTCTTGAGGTTGAAAGGGGTTTATTTGCACTTTCATGACATAAACATGTTAATAGGTACAACTGTAGTGCACACACAGCACATTTTAGAAAATTGAAAAGCATATTGAACTTCAGTTTAAAAAATACATGAATATTCAGCACCAACAGAAATCTTTAAATGTTATTTCCGTACGAATTCTTACAGTGTCACTGTAACATTGAGCTTAACAGTTAAGTGTTTTTAAATGGTCTTTCCAGAAGTGCTTGGAGCTACTTATACAAACATGTACATATTGAACACATGCCTTGGTTAGCAGTCTGGTGTCATTTAACTGAGGTTTGGTTAGTACTTGTAAAACACATTTATCAGAAGTGAAGCATAATGTTTCTGAATCAATGCACAGTGTTAATCTTTCAGTGAACATTAAACCAATAGTATTACACCACAAATATAGCTCAGTACTCGTCTTAGAATGACGTTTCAACAGGTTTTTCTAGAAAGATCCTACAGACACGATGCAAAATGTTGGTACTGATTTAAAGAATAACTCTCGAGTGCTAAGGATGCTTAAGGAAATGTAGACTTACAGATTTAAAAAAGCTGAAACTTGTTACTGTTGGATGAATCAGGTTATAGATAGTTACACTGAAGAACTAAAGAAGACAATTTGATATGTGACACAGTAAACAATATAATCCTTATTTCACATTTTAGGAGCTCATGGCTGTGTGCTTATAAACAACATGAAGTCAAATCGAAATGCTTCTTACAAATGACTTGTTTTGAATGGTTAAGCAATAAAGTGACATCATGAAATGGGTGTGCCATCAACCAGTGATTTAAAAATAACTTACACGACTAAAAAACACCTCAAATAAGAAACATAGCCAATTTGCCAGTGTAATTTGCCTCACTGTAAGTGTAGAGACAGGGTGCTATTGTACACAAGTGTAACTCGCGAGATAACTCACTGAGGTAAATGTACAGTCTGGTTCACATTTTCTAGCCATAAACAAATACACAAACAAAATAACTCCCATTTTTAAACAAATATTTGGTGGCTGTCTGTAAAAAAACTGTAAAAGATAACATTTGTAAAATGTGTACTGTTGTTAATGTGAAACAAAAACTATTTGTAAAAGGGTCTGTCTCCTGTAATATTGTACCTTTAAAATCACAAAATTAAACAAGTTTATTTAGCACTACAACAGCGTTTTATCTGAACACAACCTTCACAATTTACTTCATCTAAATACGAAGAGCGAAACAACTGTGTTGTATTTTTATTACCAAATCTCTCACAAAGCATTTCTGACACCATGTTTTCCAATTTCCAGACAAATATATTGTTTCCTTGTATGCCTATATATACATAAAACAGTGGAGTTTAGTTGCAAGTGGTTCAAATGAAATAATTTTAATGAGATGTGACGTCAAAAAACTAAGTTTAGTTTCAGACTTTTTAAGTGCTGCTTCAAAATGTTACCAGATGCCACTGGACCTGCCACCAGGTGGCGCCAGAATCCTTGCGGAGGCTCTCTTTGGAACACTATCATCAATTTGGGCACCTATCAAAAAAAAAATAAAAAATACATGAGCTACCCAGGCTACATTATATATTTTTTTCTTTGATTTTGGGGTAAAATGTTACCAGAACAGTTTTTGCTGTATTTCCGTTTACAATGATACTTCATGCTTCAATATATACATATACATATATATATATATATATATAGGTTACTGTACCAGACAAACTAAAGCTGGACTCGTGCAGGTCCCTCACTCCTCCATGGCGAGTGCAGGGCCGTGGGGTCATGTCTCCATCTGCTGGGCCTGACTCCTTCTTTCCTGAATTCTGCACTGCAGCTACATCTCCAGTGTAAGGAGCTCGTTCTACACCCTTGACTGCTTGACACTATACAGAGAGTTGAAAAAAAACTCAGTATAAACAATAATATGAAATATGCAAACGAAGTAAACAATACAGTACCTTCTCCCTTTGGACCATTTTCTTATACAGGTAATCTGGGAAGGTTCGTAGAGGGTAGAATTTTCCCGAGCCTTCGGCACAAGTAAAAATTTCATTTTCATAGACCACACGGCCACGGCTGATGGTTACCAAGGGAACACCATGACAACGCAGATTCTCATACAGATTAACATCACCACCCTGCCACTGAGTCGTCACAGAGATGGTCCTACAGAAAGATAATGTATATATGTATATGTATATGTATATGTATAAATACATATGTATATCAATGTATATTAAGCATCAAGCATGAAGTACTTTTATCTAAAATGTTAAATAGTTCAGTAAAAATGTTATTGAATGTTCTTCTTTTTTTATTTTATACCTTGTGGATTCTGGATCCCAGACGACCACATCAGCATCAGCTCCAGGAATAATCCTGCCCTTCCTGGGGTAAAGGTTGTAGATCTTCGCAGCATTAGCACTCGTGACAGCCACAAAACGGTTCTCGTCCATCTTGCCTCCAACCTAATAACAAAAACAGAAACATTGAAATAAAAGCCCCAGTTTCGCACCAAAAAGCACCTAAATCGGCATTGAAGAATTGTTAGTGTTGTGGGGGAAGACGTACCACTCCCCTCTCCCAGATAACACTCATGCGGTCCTGCACTCCAGGAACACCATGAGGGATTTTAGTGAAGTCGTCTTTGCCCATTGCCTTCTGTTTAGTGGTAAAAGGCCGGTGGTCCGATGTCACAACATTCAGAGAGTCACTTCACAGTAGAAAGAGAGATGCCATCACAGACTGTAAACTCTATAGTTAAGTGACTGTATAAATATTTATCAACTTACTTTCCCAGAAGGCTAAGCAGGTAATTGGGAGTGTTAGGGTCCAGTCTGAGGGGTGGCACGGTGACGAAAGCGGCGGCGTGGGCCCAGTCCTGATGGTAGTACTGCAGCCCGTTTAATACAGCATGAGCTGTGGTGGTCTCTCCATGCACCACTTTCCCTACACCAACCGACCAATCACGGATCAGTATTGAAGTCATGTGGTACGATGCAGTGCAATCAGTCATTGTGCATGATCAGGGTTTTAATATGATATAAAAGGTCAATGATCTTACCCTGCATTTTGGCTGATGCTAAAACATCACCTGCTGACATGCTGGATACATTCACCAGATATATGGGACAGTGAGCCTAAAGAACGTATGACAACGGCAAAATACTGATGGTTAATATTTCAAATAATCAGAAACTAATCTGTGTTGTGCAAAACCGTGGCTGAGTAATGCTGAGTCAGATGTCAAGATATCAAGCAGCATCTCAATTTTTGTAATTGTTGGGTAATATATGCACACAAGCTTAAGCTATAATGGAGGATCTCTTAATAATCTAAGTATAGGGTAAAATAGTGTTCTTTTAATCCCAAACCTTTCTACTACATTACCCACAATCATAAAGAAAGATCTATTAATAATCAAAATCATGTTCCTATAGAAACGAGAGTCGTAGCAACAGCAACCGCCCACTCTCATTTTTTGTAAATAAATAAATAAAATTTACTGTTTTCAGTGAGGTTTTTTTTTAACATCAGGCCCCTTATTTTATCAGAAGGGCCCTTAGGGGTCAACAGGCCCCAGTAAAAAGCTGCGTTAGAACATTACAGCTAATACCGATCCAGCGCTACATCATACTCACTCTGTTCGCGATGGTGATGGCTCGGTGAACGGCCTCTGCTTCCAGCTGTACGTGGAAAATTCCCATTGTAAGTGAGAAAACACAAATGTCACCAGTGAAACCTAATGACGAACAGACGTCTAAGAGTATTAATAAAACATGGAAATGCAATATGGAGACGGGAGAGACTAGCAGCCGGACAAAGAGTGGCGGTGTGACTAATATCTTAAAGGAAAACAATTTCATGGTAATAGGATTTAAATAGCATTACTTCACCTCTTCAGGCCTGCTTATCTCGATGCCTTCTGGTCCACTAATACCCAGATCCAATGCTTCTTTGGCACCCTTGTGAGGAAAAACATGATGTGAGATCGCTCTCGGAAGTAATGTGTACAAAAGAAATGTGGATCAGAAGAGCTATGAAGGAACACGCATGTATTCATGAACAGCACGTGTGAATTTCTGTACCACTGTTAAAATAATAGTGGTGTGCCTACCTAAGACAGAATTTGAGACACTGTAGGCTCTCTTCTGCCATAAACACCTTTGACATATTGACACACATCCTTTGCATTTAAAGTTTGCCTGATTTTACTGGGCAATCATTAATCTTAAGTGAATGTAAAAGAGATCTAAAAACAGTTTTTCAGCTCAGCATTCAGTCACACAGGAGCTATGAGGTGCTGTCACTGTAGGTATGAGTCTGATCATTGTCTGTTGTCTGTTTATGTGTAAATTATAGTGAAAGTATCTTATTTTTGTGATCTATTTATTATTCTGTACAGCACTACATGCAATATTGTTGTTTTAATATTATTATTAATAAATTAGAATTGTAATGTAAGGCAATCCCAGAACGCAATAGAATGAATGCAAGAATGTAATTCATCTGAGGTGGAGGAAAACATTGACTACAACAAACTACTCTATAAATGTACTTATTGTGTTGTTAGCTTAACGACATGCTAATTTACTGGAAGCAATAAATCACATCTTGATGATGAAACAAAGGTTCTGAGGTGGTTCTCTGAGATGGTTCTCTGAGGTGGTTCTCATACCTCAGCCACTAGCTCTCCGTTCTCTGCGTGGACTCGGGCCACAGCACCAATGTCCTTGCAGTTCTGCAGGGCCTGAAAAAGCTCGCTGTCCCTCAGCATGTACATGTCCTTATAGGCCATGAACATCTGGAAGGAGTTCACCCCTTTATCCCGCACCAGCGTCTCCATTTGAGCCCGAACCTGAGAGGTAAAAAGACATTTTTATTTCAAAATCATAGAAAATGTGAATCCTGCAAACCAGTTATAAAAAGTACCATGGTAAAATTGGTAAAACCTTTATATATAATATTGGTACAATAGTATGTGTATGGTACTCCAAGGTACTTCAAACAATACAATGGCACACATCCAATAACGCCAAAAAAGATAGTGGACTTATGGTGGATAGTGGTCAGTTAACACAATAAAACTAGTGACTTTATCAACATTTTTTTTGTAGTATTTTTATATATATTTTTATATCACCAAGAAAGACATCTGTGAAACCAGTCTAATTTTACAGTGATTATTTATACAAACCAGTTAAAACACCTCACCAACTAGTTGTTTCAAACATTCGTTGGTTTAGACAGCAATACAAAAAACTTTGTTTCAGTATTGTTTCAGATATTGTTTCAGTATGTCTAAAAAACACTGCAGTACCATTGTTACCATTTTATTAATTGTGTTTTAGCTAATCATGATTGTCAGCAGACACCAGAATTGTTGGACATACTCAAACAGGAAGTCTGTACCTTTGGTCCCCACCAGGTCACCCCCACATGCAGAGCGTAGTCACAGCAGGCCTTGGCGTCTGCGTGAGAGCGACACTTTTCATAAGCATCCAGCAAAGACTCATTCTTCTCCGGCAGCACGTGACCAATCACCATCGTGGTGCCTCCAGCCAGAGCAGCCTGGAAACAAACAAACACCAGACTAACTGCTGTGGGATCAATACAGCATCACTATCAATCATTTGCTTTAATAGGCCAACATGCTAAATAACAGCAAAACCCTCTTATGGAATTGTGTTTTGAGTGGTTGCTAGGGTGTTGCTAAGGTGTTCTGGGTGGTTTCTAGCACACTGCTAAGCATTTGCTAAAATATTGTAAGTGACTGCTAGGGTTTTTTTAGATGCTAGGGTGTTCTGGATGGTTGCTAGTGCATTGGTGGGTTGTTGCTAGGGTGTTCGGAGTGGCTGCTTAAGTGGTTGCCAGTGTATTTCCAAAAAAAGCCTCAAAAAAGTTTTACAAAAGTAATATAACACCTATTACCGAATTTAAGATATCATTCATATACGTAGCACAAATGACACAGAAAGTTGCACATTAGGGGTTAATATTTAGATAGATCAAATTTCTAACCATAACTGTATGGTTAGAAACTGTATGTATACTGTATTAATAGTGATGCTTACTATAACAAGGACACTAATAATAGCAACATGTCCATAAAACATTTAAGAGGTTACACAACAGTAAATATTGACCGAAGTTGAATTAAGCCAACCACTGTATCACAACAATTAATATGTTGTTATAGTATTTTGTGGGGGTTCTTTAATTAGTAAAATGCTGTTTCAGTATGAGAAATCAATGCTAAACAGCAACCCTATCATAAAAATAATAGACCTCTTTTAAAGAATCTTTCAGCTTACACTGAGGGGGGCGTGTATTTGTGCACCATTGTCTCTCAGCACAATGGCACTAGTGAAAGGCATTTTGCAGCAGTCTTTGCAGAATTGCTCCTGTCTCTATGGAAACAGAATCTGATCTCCATTTGTCTCTGTGCCTGGCGAGTCTCATGGCTTTTACCGGGAGGGAGGGGGGAGAATGGCACTTCTTTTGCCAAGGCCAACAATAACAGCACTGATAACAACTTCTTTATTTGACATCTTGGATCCTGCAGTACTCTCAGAATACGTATGTATGTATGTATTTCTAAAGGGGAGTCATGCCCTGCGGCTGACTGAGGCAAGCTGAGTTTGTATTGCCCGTTCTTCCAGCTCAGTGTCTGTTAAGTGACCCATGAGATGTATTTAGACAGAGCGGCCTGCTGAAGCCACTGCATTTCTGCTCCTTTATAATTATTTATAGGAACAAACATTACATGGATGTTACATCACACATGTTTTGGTTTAGGATTGTGTAGAGAAGCAGAGATATCATATGTTAGGGAAAGCTGGCTACAGCCTGGAGCCTCAAAATCAATACACATTATAGAAACTAGCTCTAGATCTTGGAATACTGCAACACTAGTTACTTTTAAGGGAAGGAATGTATTGAACTGTTGTGAGATAAAAGGGCCCTGACAGATGGTTGGGGGCCACCCAAAGTGTGAAGGAGCCAAGAAAACCATTTTCTCTGCCACTTTAACTTTTACTTTCTCTATATATAAATATTCTAACCTGAACTTACATGTTCTTCATCCTGGTCTGTAACCCAACAGAGTGACCGCAGTAAGAAAGTCACTCATTTAACTTTTGTTACTTTAAATCACTTAAGAATGTTTTACAATAGCCACCAAAATGTTACAAGACTAAAACACAATACAAAAGACAAGATGTTTTTTTGGAACTCAATCATGTGTCATCTTTTCTGATCTACTAGCAGTCTACAAAAATGTACTTTTAAACAAAGTTGGAAAAATATACAATTGACTACATGCAATGCACACAGCCAAAGCATGCGGTCATCTGCAACGCCTATATGTACAAAACACACCCTCCCAACCTCCCAAAACCACAGAGATCTAGTCCCGTTCAAATGTGTACATGAAAGTCTGTGATAAGAGCAACTCACATGTTGTTTATAAAAGTTGTCCCATTCAAATATTGCTAAGATAGCAAAGACAAACCCTTATTTCTTTGGAATACTGCACACTGATGAATCACCCATGTGATGATTTTATATTAATGCATTTTGAAGACAGTTTTATCCAAACTGACTTACAATGCAGTCAAGGTACATTTCATCAGTTTGTGTGCGCTCTGGGAGTCCAATGGCTAATGTCAGGCTTCACCAGTTGAGCAGCTGAAATTACGTCACTTTAAATGAAGTTTATGGAATTTGTAATGGGTGGAAGTCATGTTGACCTTCAAAGTGATGAATCTGGAATCAATTGAGGATTCGAAATGTGCAGAACCAAATCAACAGTTAATCCAGTGAGCTCCGGGTTTAGGTTACTGAGTAGTGGGTAGTACCTTGGTGCCACTGTAGAAGTCATCCACGGTACAGGCGTTCATGAAGTTCTCATTCAGGTGAACGCTGGTGTCTATGCCCCCCGGAAGAACCAGCTTTCCAGTGGCATCTATAACTTTGGCCCCACCAGGAATCATCAGTTCTTTGCCCACCTGCTGGATGATGCCGTTCTCAATGTAAACATCCGCTTCCTGGGTGAAGTCATCGTTCACCACTTTACCTCCCTTTACGAGGATGCGCACTGTCGCCGAGCTGGAAGACATTTTTCAACCTAGAGAGTCAAAAGAGAGGAAGAGGTTATTATAACAGATCAGCATTAACTTAGCTAAGAGATCAGCAAAGACCAACAACAATTTTAATTTCCAATTTTTATCCTAGTCATTCATGATTAAGGGATATGTTTTGCTGATCAACTATTGTAAACAAAACTAGAACTATTTATATAAAAATTTCCATGACTTTTCCAGGCCGGAAAATCGCTTGACAATTCCATGTTTTCATGACTGTGGGAATTCTGTATATAATAACCCCTCTGCACATTTTATTTATGTTTTCTGACCTGCACATGTCATACTTTTGAAATTATATCCCACATCTAACCAGACAGCTTGCGTTTATCCACAATTCCACATTTATTCTATGGTACAAAGTACTGTACATTCTGACTTGATTTTAAAACAGAATCAATCTTTCAATTCTTAGCCAAATTTTTCATGACATCAATTTTATAAAACATTAGAGGTTTACAAACAGATTACAAAACATTGTGACAGCGTAAAACCTCACTTAGCTGGGTAAACTGACACCAGCATTGTGTGATCCCCAGCTTGCCATTAGCAGTGACATCACCTCAAGCTCCTAACATAATAATTACATATAATACTGTTAATTATTCATGACACATTACAGCCATTTCACATTTGAGAGTCTGAGATCATTGAAATGTATGAGCTGAAGCCTATGAAATTCCTACAAAGAACTCATGGCACCTCAGAGAGATTCCGACCCAGATTTCCCAGTGTTGCATGCACAGGGATGCAGATTTATTAGCAGGAAATATATGCAGGCTTGCAGCTGTTGCAATACATTCTCTGCAGCACAACATCTAATCCCAAGTGAAAGCATGCAAGTGGGTCTATGCTGCAAGAAGTGAGTCGGGGGCAGGTGGGTGCGGCAGTATGGTGTATGGTGCTGCCCAGGGCTCCCCCCACCCCCTGTTCGGAGCCCTCGATGGTGAATGCTGTGTGTGCAAGGAGGGGCTACTACAGAGCAGGAGAATAAGGGTGTGTCCTCAGACATCATACTATAAAAAGACAGTTCAATGCATGAGCTACATCTGTCCTGTTAACATTAATGGAGCATTTGTTCCTCCTCATGACTCATGAAGCCCTTCTTCTGGAATGACCCACTTTTGAACTGTGGCATATTCCATGAGATCCAGATGGATCTCTTCTGACACATATGTACTAGACAAACTTGTAAAGAATGTGGATCTGTTTCATGAAAGCAACTGTCATTTAATTAAATGAGCTATTTAGTTCAATTTTAAAGCAAATTATCAAAGTATTGTTCAAAGTAGGCATTTCATTGGATTGTTTTAAAGGGACAGGAATAGTCATGCATTAGAATGGACAAAATGAATGGAAATGAAAATAAACCAACAAATGAATGGAAAATAAGAAACAAATAAGAAAAATATTATTTATACAGAGCATAAACACTTCCAGCTTCTTGTTACTACAAACAATCATGCAAACTGTCAGCTCGAGTGTAAACATAAAGGTTTATTTTGTAATCACGTACACATGCAAACGTTTCAGCCTGTGCATTAGTCGAGTTGTGCATTCATTTACATTACATGTAAATTGCATGCATGAATCTTCATTTAGAGGAGGATGATGATAATGATGATGTTAGACTTATCTCACTTGGACCTCATCGAGCCTGTCATACACAAAGGGGCGACCAAGCCCTTACAACACATTCATTATGCTTCAAGAACAAGCAGGACAGACAATTGGTAGGTTTTTCAAATGCAAGAATATTGCAATTGCGTTGTAATAGATATATCAGATCTCGGCTGTGGTCTCGTGTTTTATCGTTTTGTTACTGTTGTGATCGAATGTCTTTAGGAATACAACCAGATGTACATTGTTCAAATACGATCGAGAATTAAACAATAAACAGCAAAAATAAGCATAATATAAGGGACAATATGCCAGACACAAGACATATCTTTATAGATCCTTCCATGCTAGACAATTACAAGTTATAAGGATTGAGTTGAACACAATCCTTATGTAGCCATCAGTTTCCCCTATAATAGCTTACTAATACAGGCAAAATAATAAACCATCGTACACTTACTTCCTTTGCTATATCCTAAACACGCGATTTCCCTTCACTTTCGGTGCTGGTTAATTAACAATACAGCCTGGTTTGATGGGCAGGCAGATGCTTTACTGGTTGGTCCAGCCCGGTATACCTTACGCTTGTAGCAGCATCCAGACAGTGAGAGCCGGTCGATGACCAATCACAGCCTGGATACACAAAGATGGCCTCAGCAGTGACCAATGGCATTGCAGTTTGGGCGTGTCTAGTCATCAGCGGTACGTACCATTTGTACAGAATCAGAGGGGATGTAAGAGAGAATCAGTGTG
>JAZGTK010001509.1:24858-39117 GCA_036877625.1 Ambastaia sidthimunki | reverse complement strand
AGATCTTTAATGCATCACTGGAGCAGTGTGTAGTCCCCTCCTGCCTCAAACGTTCCACCATTATCCCTGTGCCTAAGAAACCCAAGATCACAGGGCTAAACGATTACAGACCTGTTGCCCTGACATCTGTGGTCATGAAGTCGTTTGAGAGACTGATACTGGTCCACCTAAAGAACATCACTGGATCCTTGCTAGACCCTCTTCAGATTGCCTATCGGGCAAACAGGTCAGTGGATGATGCAGTCAACTTGGGGCTGCATTTTATCCTGCAACACCTTGAAAGACCAGGGACATACGAAAGGATCCTGTTTGTGGACTTTAGCTCAGCCTTCAATAGTATCACACCAAGCATCCTCCAGACCAAACTTACTCAACTCTCTGTATCCACCTCCACCTGTCAGTGGATTACTAACTTCCTGACAGACAGACAACAGCTAGTGAGGATGGGGAAATTCACATCCAGCTCCCTCACCATTAGCACTGGAGCTCCTCAGGGCTGTGTTCTTTCTCCACTGCTCTTCTCCCTCTACACCAATGACTGCATTTCACAGGACCCCTCTGTCAAACTTTTGAAGTTTGCAGATGACACCACGATCATTGGCCTGATCCAGGATTGTGATGAATCTGCATACAGAGGAGAGGTTGAACAGCTGGCAGTCTGGTGTAGTGAAAACAACCTGAAGCTTAATGCACTTAAAACTGTGGAGATGATTGTAGACTTATGCAGGAACGCTCCATCACTCCCTCCCCTCACCATTCTCAACAGCACTGTGTCAGCTATGGAGTCATTCGGGTTCCTGGGAACTACCATCTCACAGGACCTGAAGTGGGAGACCCACATAGAAGTTTGATCTACCACAGGAGCTGATGAGACAATTCTACACAGCTGTGATTGAATCAGTCCTGTGTACATCTATTACAGTCTGGTTTGGCTCAGCCTCCAAATCAGACATAAGTAGACTGCAACAAACTGTCAAAACAGCTGAGAGGATTATTGGTGTGTCCCTGCCCAATATCCAGGATTTATACAACTCCAGGGTGAGGAAACGGGCAGGTAACATCAAGGACCCCATTCCATCCTGGACACAATCTGTTTAAACTCCTGCCATCAGGCAGACGATACAGATCACTATGCACTAGAACATCAAGATACAAGAACAGCTTCTTTTCACAGGTCATCTCAATCTTAAACAGCTAGCACATCCAACAGTATCATATCCTAGCTGTTAAGTGCAATATAACTAAGTGCAATAACTTTTACTTGAACACTTTATACTTTACTTAAACACTTTATGTAAATACATATTAACATACTTATTTTACAGTACTTATCATTCTTATCATACTTATTTTACATTCTTTTTTTTCTCTACTTTTGTCTTATGTGCATACTGTGTGTTTAAGAGATTCTGGAACCAAGACAAATTCCTTGTGTGCGTGAGCACACTTGGCGAATAAAGCGTATTCTGATTCTGCAATACAAGAAGAAGAACCAGAAGTGAAAAAAGAGTAAGAGAAGAAAAGGAAAGAAACAAACTTGGTAAAAACAGGTAAGTGGGGTCTAATAAAAATGTTTATCCTCAAGACCTGTAATTTAAAAACTTACTATATGACCTTTTTCAAAACTAATTTAATCACCAGTGTTCAACATATATTTTTGGTCTACAGTAGGTTTTGGTAAATTTCATAGCTTATTATTTCACAGCTTTGGTTATTGTTGTGTTTCTCTTTTCAACTGTAGCTGTAAATCCACAGCAAGTTGTTACAAGATACAAGAAGATCTTATGTGAGTTCAGGCGAGGGAGGAACTTGAGCTCTTCCTACAAAGCTGTTGGGGTGGACAGAAACACAGTGGTTGCCAGTGCTGTGATTGCAGAGCTTGTCATTATAAACAAAGCATAAAGAACTCCTACAAAGCTACTCCAGAGGCCAGAAGCTGCCTTAAGCATTGACCCTGAACTTCAGTCAGAGGTTGATAAATTGAAAAAGAATGGAAAGCTTCTTCCCATAATTAAGAGAAAAAGATAGGGCTGCGTGCCAGCTTGTCAATTAATATTTGGTACTTCAACCATTTTTCCCCAAATTCGTCTGAAGATTTACGTGACTATCTTTTGTTGTTTAAATCTTGCTGTCTCCATGTTTACCATTCTATGAAATGAAGAGTTCTGGACATTGGTTATAATTGGTTAAGCTGTGTTCAAAGCTGTTATAAATGACTATAAACACACCTGCAACAATTATTATTATTTTGTCAATATTTTTATGATTAGTCATGCAGAAATTACATTTCACCTTCACATTAGTATATTAATAGATTGTCCAGGAAGTAAACATTTATTTTCATACCTCTCATTCTACAGGGGATCTTGGTGAGCCTGGTGATAAGGGTTCCATTGGTAAAGCTGTTGAACGGCTCATTGGAGACCAGGGTGAACAGGGTATGTGACACTTTGCAATAAATACATGGAGGGGTCATGATGTGGTTTTTTAATTGTATATTATTTTCATGAAGTCCATTTTTAATGTAAGATTGTTTTTTGCAACCAAATTGTCAAAAGCCAGTTCTACATGAGCATGTGTCTTCTGTTCTTTGACCCTCTGAAATGTACACACCATTTTGGTTTTGCGTGTTCTTTAAGACTTAATGTAATGTCACCAAATCATTCTGCCAAGTTCATAATTTGTTTGTATCCTTGTTCTTATGTTTATGAGTTTGTGGTATTTGCACATGCCTGTTGTTAGTTACGTGCATAAAACACTTGCATAAAACACAACCAGGCCATCTCCATATCAGGGCTGTCTCTGAAGATATGTTCTCATTTCAGAGTATGTTCAAGTACAATAAACACTTTTATAAAGGCCTTGCAGATGCTTATTGTTTGAACATCTCATAAGCCAGTTGCATGTGCCTATTCAGCCTGTATTTTAATACAGAACCTATCGCAACTCAACATTTGTTACAGTCTAAGAATTTGATAAGCATGCTTGATCATGAAAGTATTTTAGTTGAGATTAGGGACAAATTTCCAAAAACATTCAGGACTGTTGTGTACAAGTTGTACAGTACAAGTTGTGTCAACATTCAAGACCTCTATTAGGTTTCTGTGATTCACTGTCATAATCTCTGTGCCCAACACGTCTTCCAGGTGTTCATGGCATTGTTAAAGATGGACATTACAGAGTGTCCAGAGAAGCTGGAAGACCAGGCCGTCCAGGACACCAGGGGTCATCTGGAATCTGTGACACATCAGCATGCCAGGGTGCTGTGGTTCACGGGAAGTTCTCTAATCCCAAGAACCATTAAAAGATGTTCATCTTCAGGAGAGACCAGAGAGCAATCAGTGAAATAACAGAATTCCCTTTCAGAAATGTTTAAGAGGAAACTGTACCTGAAGAAACATTTGTGGATCATCACAGCATTTTCAGAGCGGACCAAAACGAGGGTGGAGTATGTCAGCATAAGTGAAGAACATCCTTAGACTTGAAAGATGAGCTAGCAACGAGTGTTGATAAAACAAAAGACTAAACGCATTACTGTGACAAGGAAGCTGACTGACGCAATAGCAGTAAAAATTAGGGTACTTGATCAGGTGTACAAATATGTAACATTACGCCAATAGCGTTATTTTTTTAAATCTCATCCACTACATACCAGTGCTATAACGATTATTTATGTGCTATTTTAAATACTATTTATTTCCGAGTTACTACTGTGTGTACAGTGAGTTTCTACAGCAAGATATTCTAAGAAATATAAAATTGTAACGTCACGCCATGGCCGCCCCACCAGCAGAGGGAGCCCTCGCCAGAATACTGTTTACTCCCACTGCTTCCTGTTTGATAATTTCCTGTTTGTTGGACTATTTAAGCAGCGTGCTCAATTGAGCACGTTGTGAAGTATTGCCAGTTAACCCTGCCTTACCAAGCGTTTATACTTGTTATTGTTTACCACGTGTATGATTCTGCTCGATTACCTGTTTCTCATTTTTTGGATTACCCTTTTGGATTTGTTTGCCTGTTATGATTGCCTGCTTGTGTTTTTGACCCTTGCCTGTTTCCACGTTGCTAAGTATTGTCTTCTGATTTGGATTTGTTTATTAAACTCCGCATATGGATTCCACCAGTGCGTCTGTGTCACCTACATTACAAAAATAGACATTTTTCAGTAAATAATGTCAGAACTCCACTCTCTGAACCTGTCAATTATACATCAATAATCAGTGTTCAATAAATAACACTTTATTTAAATACACATTAAAACACATATAGCTGAACATGTCTTTCCTCATTTTCTATGTTTTGTTTTGTCAGTAAATAACTGAAGTAGTACAATTTCTGCAATTTACAAAATGTATATTACTCTAAACATGTCATTTACAAAAACTGACAAACAGAAGGTACTGTGTTTAGTTAAGTTGAAAAATGTAACATTCATATGGACTCACATCACATCGACATTTGAACTAGATCAGATGGATTGTGGAACAAGCAAATGAGACCAAACAATATGTGAAACACAAGAAAAAAAATCTGTCTACTTTACAGATTGCGTATTCCAAAAGTTTTATATATTTAGTACTGCCTGTTCTTTACGTATCTTGTTTATTACAGTCTTGGTCGTAACAAAATGTTACCCAATATTAAACCTAAAATATGACTTGACCAGAAGCTCTTGGGATTAGTATACAGTAAAAAGAATCAGTTGTGTGAAAAATTCTCAGATTTCATAGTGTCTGTACAGGGTTTACTGTGCTGTACTGCTGGAACACTGCTAGGCTTCAGCCGAAGTCCAGTCTTACCACAGAATGTGCTCTGGAAATCCTGAAACAGAGTGCAACATGTTAAGCCCATGTAAAACCTAAAGTTAACTTGAAAACAAACCACGTAAAAGCAAAACAGAATAACAAAAGGAATTACATGTTTAAGGGAATCCCCATGTATTTCTCTGATATATTTCAGGAAGGCTGTGGTCCATTGCAGTGTGGTGGCTTTATCAGTGTTGGCATAACAAAATGGTACCAATAGATTCAGTTCATCACAGCACAGACGGATTCTTCTCCTGCGATCACAATGAGTCAAAGACATTAACAAGCTACATACAATTTAACATGTAAACGTGTACCTCAATAAGCATTAATGAGGATCGTAAAGAAATGAACTATTTTGGTTTCCTTTTAATGATTTCATTAACATTTCCAAGTACTGAGGAAGAAACATGAAATAAGATTGCAAAAGATGTGTTCCTGTAGCTCATCTGGTAGAGCATTGCGTTGGCAACGTAAGGGTTGTGGGTTCGATCCCAGGGAACACAAGTACTTAAATATACAAGTACAAAATATATGCCTTGAATTCACTGTAAGTCGCTTTGGACAAAAGTGTCTGCCAAATGAATAAATGTAAATGTGTTGTTTAATGCAATCCAGTGACTGGTTCTAGAACAGTACCATCAGCTCAGTTTATTTTGTTGATACAGTATTCTCATTTGCAGTCAAATCAGCAGTTAAAGCTTAAGTTGTAAAAATTTTAGTAGTAAAACAATTAGATCAAGGATCTTCTGACTGTCTTATGCCAGGTTCAGTCTAAACAATATTTTTGTCTGTTATAATAGTTACTGTGTCAGATTATGCAACTTTTTGTCATTTCGCAGACAACATGTTGCTTTCTAATCAATCATTGTTTCCTAATCAATCATCTTTAACATTGCATGATGTCATCAAGGCGGAACAAGAGCGTAAACAATGGCCCCTGAGGTGGCATGTGTTGTACTAGCAATTGGGGGTAGGGTGCTTTGCTCAAGAGCACCTCATATGTTTCCTGCCAGCATTGGGAAAAACACCAGAGACCACTGGTTCACAAACCCTACTCTCCAACCAGTAGGCCACAACTATGTCCATCTGCATCTTTTCAGAAGTTTCTCTCTGCCATGTTCACTCTGCCAATGACTCATAATTCACAATTGGTTTCAGCTGGGGGACTGAACCTGGTTTTTCCCAAGGTTTGTTTTCTTTATTATCTCACCTGATGACCTGGAATTTGTGTTCTTTGCCACTGTCACTTTTAGCTTGCTTAGTTGGGGTCTTAACATTCAATAATAATATTGAGTTGACTCTATAGACATTATTGGATGAGAACAAATTTTGTAACATTGACACTTTTGTAGAACTGTTTGGAGCCAAACGGAACTCACTGACATGACTGTACTCTACATTACACTACACACTCAATAAATACACACTCGGCATTGCTGGAAAAAGTTTGACAAATAATTACTATGAATGTGGTAAACAGCAAAATGTATAAATACTTTAAATAACATTTGAAGTGTTTTTGTTGTGTTTAATCTCAAAACCTGTTAAAGTCTACTCATCCTTTCAGAAATGCACCTGCGATCTCGTTCCTTTCTGTTGTGTATTTCTCTGCGCTGAATGTGATCCAGATGAGAGCTCATCCTCCTCCCACACTTCGTACCCAACACACCAGCACGTGACCTCCAGTTCTCTGAGGATCTGTGTGCCTTAGTGTATACATATTTGACTGGAAGCATGGCTTTATCCACTGTCTCGTCTTTGGTGAAGAGAGAAAAAAGCCAAATCAAACTAATCTGAACAGGTCTCTATGCTTTTTAAGACTTTAAAAGAGTACATGGCTTAAAGTAACAGTTCAAACATAAAAATTCTGTAATTTTATGCCATTTTAAACCCATATTTATTTTTTTACACAGTGCAAAAGGAGCTGAAAAGTTCAGGATGCTGTTTCATACAACAAAAGCATACGGTGACAAGGCAGGATAGGTGATGTTTTTCTAAAAAACATTTTTGTTATGCTGGGTGAAAGTCACAATGTTACAGTGTTTTGTGACAATACACTGTTATTATAAAGGTTAGTTCAATTACAGAACAACTGCAAAGACTAAGGGTGTATTCACACCAGGAAGGTCCGCTAGTTCACTTGCTTTGGTCCGAACCAAATACAATGTTAATATTTTGGGTTTGGTGCGGTTCGCTTTCACACTGCCCTTTTTGCAAGTGAACCAGAAATTGTAAACAAAACCACACATGTGCTAAGGTCATCCATTCATTGGACAGAAATTCTCAAGCAGGAAAAAACAGGAACTTCGAAAACAACATAATCATGGAGTTTTTTCGTAGTGCAATTGTTTTTGTTTTACTGATTTTCTGTTACAAACGCAATATGAAGACACTTATGAACATCAGATGAGAATGTCATCTATAAGATGTTGTAAGGAGGATTTTGCGAAGACGAAAAAGTGCTGCACGATGGTTCCGGCGGAGAGAGCAAGCGAAAGTGAAACTTAACAAAAACAGCGCGCATGCCAACCTGCCCAAAAGATCTGCACCAAAGGGGGAAACGAACTTGAGTTCGTTTTAATCGAACTAAACAAGACAGGTGTAAATACACCCTAAAAGACGCCATGTAGAGTCTTTTATAGAGTCTTTTATATATATTTTTATTTTAAAACACCATGAAATTATATATATATATATATCATTTCATGGTGTTTTAAAATAAAAAAGCATTGAATTTGGGATATAAAAAGAAAAGAGGGGTATCATTTACTGGGAGTGCTACACAAAAAGTCCATCGAGAGCCCTGCTGCAAATATTCTGTGGGCTGCGCCTTCCACCACTTAGTCCACATTGTACATTCCGAGAAGTCTATCTTTTCCTTACATCATTGACACTGGCATGTATGAATATGGCAGTTAGTATTCATGATGTGATGTTTTATAAATCACATATCTGCTTATTCTTGCTATGAATACATCTGATTACAATCCCATAGGCAAAGAGCTATATCATCTATGAATGTAACAGACTAAAATCCTGCACACAATTATTCATACAGATAGTATTGATAATGTTCATGGAAGATTTGCAACAATGCCATGTATTCTATAATACCATTTCACATTTTTTAAAGCTTTTGGGATTGTTTTTTGTTACTTATATATCATTATTATTATTATTGTCTCTGTTTTCTGTACAGCTGCATGTACCATGCAAAACTGAAAAGTGCTATAGGGAATAAACTTCAACTGAATGTGGTTATCAGAAATTGTGTTTCATTTAGATATGTTATTTGTACTATAGATAAATTGTTTAAATGTGCTGGACACCCAAAGTGCTGATAAACAAAGTAAAATAATTTTATACTTATACTTTACACTTATAATTAGTAAAAGTTTTATACTAAAAGCAAGAAATAAAATTAGCACTATTTATGTGCATAAACATTAAAATACCTTGTAACCTAGCACCATGACTAGGAGATTTAAGTTTCCCTAGTGCATGCACAATCTAAAGCAAATCAAACATAAACGCAGCACAAGTAAAGCCAACAAATCATCTGCCAGTGAACCATCGATCCCAGAAAGAAATCAGACACTGCTTCAAGATCACTGGATCATATATTTTAGTGTAAAATTAATAGAAATTGTGATTCTATCTAAAATAATATTAAGGAAATATAAATATATCCATATTTCTCCAAATGTGCACACTTTTAGACTAGAAGTCATATGGCTGTCATCACAAGGTTTTGTTTGTAACTTTAATAGTTAAGTAAATAACTGGCCATGAAATGTAAACCTGGAACACTCAAAAGAAGAATAACATATTCTATCTGAAATATCCATTAAACAAACCGTAAACTGGAAATTAGCTATCATCACTGTCTAATATACAATACCTTGATAATAATAAATACAATAAATTGCTCAACAAAGAATTTGTAATTTTTTTTCCATCTTTTTCCATCTCCCTGAAAACTGTTGAACACATCTGCTATTGTTACTTTTGGTACACAAATTAATGACTGATTAATAACAGTAGCTCGCAGGCTATAATAATAATAAATGGCGATCATAGCGGTACGACAGAAGTACTTTCCCTACTTCCGTCTCTGTCACCATATTGTGAAACAGGCCTGTTTGGATGCTATCTGTTTGGCAGAAACCTAGATGATTATATTATCTGATTAAATTATATAATTTAAATAAATCTACCCCACAAGGTTATTGTTATAACCATGAGCCTAATTTGAGAAGTGGGGGTGTCGCTATAAAATATTCACTCAATATAAAAAGTTAATCACAAATATAATTTAACTTAAATTTAATTTGTTAGAAGTGATGGTGCTTGGCATGATGCTATCAGATACAAGCAGTAAATCTCAGTCTTTTGTTATCGCTACTGTTTACAAACCAGCAGGCCATCACACAGACTGTTGAAATAATTGTTTTACCTCATTGATATTAATTTTTCCACTCTGATACTAAAATCCCTAAAGAGTTTTAGGACACATTAACTCTTGTTAACTTTAGTTTACTATTCTTCTAGTTTGTAGTACACTAATATTAGGTGTGTTTGTGAACTGTATTTTAAAATTGTTTATATCTGAAGTTTGGTATGGTAAGGGGCAGAATATTTCTGGAATATGCTGTAATCAAGTGACCAACCACAATAGACTGGGCCAGCCTGACCAACCTAAACTGACGTTTCGGACTTTGTTAAAGGGCATAATAGCACTCCTTTAATCAAAGTTATAAATAAATGCCCTTCGACCATTAGGTGGCACTGGTCCTAAACTGTGGGAGTACACTGGAGGCTTTCTGCAACTAAACCATGTCAAATTATGCCGAAATAGTCCGTCACACACATTTAGTGCTTGGACCTCTAATTTTAATAATAAAATAATCTCTTTTTTTATTATTAAAAAAAGTCAGCTTTAGTTTTTAAAATAAGAGCCTTACCCTGTAGTGTGGCTGAAGTTTGTTGGTCAGTGATGTCTGTGTAAACGACACTCAGGTCTGTCATCGCAGAATCTTTATCTGCTGTGAAACTGCAGGCCAGCTCTTTAAGGATGATCAGATCGGGCTGCTGACTACCATCCATTGACTGAAGAAGGTAAAGGCTGTAGGATATTACTCAGAAACAACAATAAACAAAACTCAGCCACAAGGCTTGATTTATTTGACTAAACAATGCTGTATTTATCACCAAATAAACTGATATAAAAAACAAAAGACTTCCTCTGTATGGGTAAGGTCACTGTATGTTCACCATCTTGTCTGATTTGCTCCACTTCTCTGTATGTGCATGCATGGCTTTTCCTGGGGTCTCCGTAGAATGACAAAAGATTGACAAAAATCTGAGAGTCAGATCAAAATAATTATGTCAATATATATCTTATTTTTTTCTTATCTCGCATATATATCTCATTTACTCACAGTTGTGTTTGGCTTTAATTTTAGCATGGCAAACAAATGTTTTTAAAGAATCTTTAAGGAAAATTTGAAAAAGTAAACAAATCAAAGAAGCCATGACTTATTATTGGTGTGTTACTGTTCCCTTTCAAAAATGATTCACTCAAAATTGCATCACAAGCTGACACTATTGGGAATCCCTTCATCCTAAACCCAACCAAAACCTTACTGAGTAATGCCATTTGCCAGTGTGATTTTTTTATCTGCAATGTCAAGGGACCCAATCCACTATATAATGCACCGTCCGAGCAACGTCAGCTCAGAATTTTTCTCTTTCATGCAAATTTTCATAAGTAAGCTTCACAGAGGAGAGCCTGCACCCCACCAAGAGCACCATGAGTATTAAGTATTATTGACTTGCGTACAAATTGTAATAAAACTCTCACTGAAAGAGCTATATTATCCTCGTCAGCTGTGAGTGATGGTTCTGTAAGTGATGAACAGACAGCTCTCTGTCAGTCAGGTAAATGTAGAAATAAAGCATCCCCTTCCACCTAGCGCTGCTTCCTGTGTCAAGCATTGTGCTGCCACTCATGTGGGCTGCTCTCAATATCTTGCACACAGTTAGCTTTATGCTGATGAGGCACACATCAGTGAGGTTGCACTTCCTGATGTCCAGCGATGTGCAGCCTTTAATGCCATGCATTGCGCCAACAATGTCAGACAGTGTCTCAGAAAACAAAGAGCATGGCGCTCCATCCAATGTGACATTTCAGAATGAGTACTGAATATAGAAAGGAATGGCTACTTGCTAAACTTAAGGTGCAGTTCACCCTGATTCAATGGCATAAATGTGTCAGGAATTCCACAATCTTCTCGTTGTATGCTAATACGTCTGTCATGTCATACATAAACCACCAAGGCAGTGTGACATTAAGAGTCCTTTTCAATCAGGCAGAGAAGCTCCTGTTATGAGCCGATCACCACCACCTCTCTATTCGTGCGAAACACATTCCGGGCTATCTAAACTCAGACACACGGAGAGTGGAGGCAGAGTCCCAGGTCAATAAGCCGGATGTGGAAGCAGTTCAGAAGGGCAGAGGTGGATCTGTTTGCAACAGAGGAGAACATCCCTTGTCCTCTGTTCTTCTTCCTGTTGTGATCTCCCTAGGAGAGACTCTATCTTGATGACCTGGTGACCCTAACTTTTGTACAACAGCAGCTAGACAGTGACAGTGTGTTGCCCACCCTAAGGGTTTATGTCACAGTTATTGCAACATTTCAAGTTGACAGGCATTGGATTTGTAAGCATGACCTGGTGGCCAGATTCTTGAGAGAAACAAGGTGTCTGAAACCTTCTCACCCTCCTACTATTGTGTCAGGCCTTGGTACTAAAGGCACTGGCTCTACACATGTTCAAGCCACTCCAGTTGACTGGGATGAAAGAACTTTCTATTAAAATGTCTCTGCTCCTAGCCCTCTTTTAGTTAAACATGTGGGTGATTTGCAGGCGCTTTTGGTAAACACTGCTTGCATACAATTTGGGCCTGGCGACTCTAACATCACACTAAAACTCACGATAAGTAATGTACTGTTTGCTGTTGCTACTGGCAGCTGCTAGCTTAGTCCCGTCAGTCTGGGCAACTCTTCGTATGCTTTAGAGACAGTGCTAAGGGGCAGCCTGTCTAGGCAACGGCTCTTTCAGTGGATTCTAGTTGCAATAGCCTCCCTTCAGTCACACTGGGCACATCAAACTTTCTTCCCTCTCATACGCTTTGCTGCCCAAATGATGACAAAACAAGATTAATGGTGGCAAATATAAGCACTTGTGCATCTGTTTATAGCTTGTCAACAAAGCAGATGCACAAAGCGACATTATTTTTCTTACACAGTCGCAAGTTAGGGCAAAGAAATGGACAAAGCCTGTTTGTTAAAGATGCTTTAAATTTACAGAGACCAAGACAGCCAACACAGGCAACTTAGCACAGCATTTCTCAAACACACATCCCACCCTCCAAAGATTTTACAGAGCGTATATTGTATTTGGTAACACTTTACTATAAGGTTTCATTTGTTAACGTTAATTAACTAACAATTAACAATACTTCTACAGCATTTAGTAATCTTAATATTTGCTTCAATACTTCAAGTATCTGTTGGCATTTATTATAGCACAAAGAACTGATGGGAAGAGACAATGAACAGTATAAACTGTTCATTCAGGTTACATTGTACATACAGGTAACATAGGTTATTAATGGCGAAAAATACATTGTTCATTGTTAGTTCATGTTAGCTAATGTATTTATGTTAATGAATAGATCTTATTGTAAATGTTAGGTTTTTAGTTGGTTTAGGTTTTAGTGTTTTAAATGCTATATTTATTATTATTTTTACTACTATTATTTTTTTACTACGTTATATTTAAATATAATATACATTTATTATATTTATTCAGACCCAATAGTTTTAAATCAATATAATTATAAATCACTATTACCACCACTCTGTTACAAATCCGGGGAAGTTAAAAATTGCAGCATTAACATGCTAGAGGAGAACTGACCCTCCCAGTTGCGCCTGGTTTCTTCCAAGATTTTTTCTCTTTCTATACATCATTGGAGTTTTGGTTCCTTGCCACTGTTGCCTTGCTTACTGGGAGACTGCTGACATTTAACTCAGCTTAGGGTTCTGTAAATTGTTATTATTGATCCTAAAATATAGCAATACAATTATAGTCCTATTGTAACAAAGACTCAGGGGTTGAGGGATCCATGTGCAGCGTAACTTTAATCAGGGTCGTACAGGCAGAGGTCATACACAGAAAACAGGGATATCACAGGCAACCAGAATCAAAACACAGTCCAGGCAGAGAATCAGGGCAGGCGGCAAACAAACAGAGTAAATCAGGGAACAGGCGTGGGTCAAACAGGCAGGCAGCAAACAATCAACAATCGGAATTGTTCACCGTGGCAAAACAAGACTTTGCAATGAACTCAATAATGGGTGAGTATAAATAGAGTCATTGATGGGGCAATTAGGAACAGCTGAGAGGGGCGTGGTCCCAGGTACATGGGAAATGTAGTCTGTTTAATATTCAGGTGACGGCTCCCACTGGTGTTGATCGGAGGGAGCCACAGAGACTGGATTTGTGACACCTATAGCCTCTACTGTTTTATTTCTTTCTCGGTTGTCATTTAATTCTCTTACATTGTGTAATGTTTCAGACATTTGTACTGTGTATGTGTATTTTTTGTGTATTGTGTGTATTTCATGGTTTTATTGCAAATCCTTCATATTCTTGTCCAATAAGAATTGCACCTAATATTTGCAATAATACCATGTATTTTTTTCTAATTTACACTTGCAATCAGAAATATACAACCCCCTCACCTCAATAGACATTATAGTGATGTTGATGAAAGATAATAAAAAAAAAAGAAAAAAACTCGTGAAATAACAAACAATATTTATGGATACATATGAGTTATTTTGACAACAGAAGTTGACTTAACTTTGAAGTTCAAATGAAAATTGTAACTCTTCTAACACATGCGCATGTGCAGTATTATTCAACCCCCAGCTTCAGTACCTTGTGGAGCGTCCTTGAGTTTTTATAACTTCTAACAAATGTTTTCGATAAGTGCTGACAAGCTTCTTAAACCTCTCGATTGGAATCTTTGCCCATTCTTCACGTGCAAAAGCCTCTAACTCAGTGATGTTTGACGGCTTCCGTGCTGCAACTGCCTTCAAGTCCCACCAAAGATTTTCAATTGGATTTAAATCTGGTGACTGAGAAGGCCACTCCAGCATCTTTTCCCCAACCAAGCTTTGGTTGATTTGGAAGTGTGCTTGGGATCATTGTCTTGCTAGAAGATCCAATGATCACCAAGGTTTAATTTGTCAACAGAAGGCATCATGTTCTTCTTTAAAAATGACCTGGTATTTCTGGGAATCCATGATGCCAGGTACACGATCAAGATTGCCAGTTCCTGCCGCAGAAAAACAGCCCCACATCATCAATGACCCACCTC
>JAZGTK010001509.1:0-24808 GCA_036877625.1 Ambastaia sidthimunki | reverse complement strand
AGGTTGAACAGCTGGCAGTCTGGTGTAGTGAAAACAACCTGGAGCTTAATGCACTTAAAACTGTGGAGATGATTGTAGACTTTAGGAGGAACGCTCCATCACTCCCTCCCCTCACAATTCTCAACAGCACTGTGTCAGCTATGGAGTCATTCAGGTTCCTGGGCACTACCATTTAACAGGACCTGAAGTGGGAGACCCACATAGACTCTATTGTCAAAAAAGCTCAGCAAAGGCTGAACATCCTTCGCCAACTGAGAAAGTTTGATCTACTACAGGAGCGGATGAGACAATTCTACACAGCTGTGATTGAATCAGTCCTGTGTACATCTATTACAGTCTGGTTTGGCAGATACAGATACAGATCACTGCGCACTAGAACATCGAGATACAAGAACAGCTTCTTTTCGCAGGCCATCTTAATCTTAAACAGCTAGCACATCCAACATTATCCTATCCTGCTGTTATGTGCAACATTTGCGCCTTTGTATATTATATATATATATACATATATTTTCCTTACCTTCTTATATTAATTTACATTCTTTTACAAATTCCTTGTGTGCATGAGCACACTTGGCGAATAAAGCTGATTCTGATTCTAATTACCACACATAATATCTACATTTCAAAAACTCAATCAATATACCCCTTGATTAATCAAACCATGATTGTATCGCAGAATTTTTGAGGTATCGGCAAATATCGTATGGCAGGATGAGAGAATAAATATATGATATTGTGAGATGTTTGATTTACACCCCTAGTATGTTGCTCCATTGATGCTGTTCTGTATGGGAAAATGGCGGTCGAACGCTTCACCAGCCATCACCCTCGAAAGCTGGGAAGCGTTAACATCAGACCCGTGGGTGATATCCACCCTGTCACAAGGCTACAACATGGGTCAGAATGACCATCGTGAAGGACCAGTCCAAGGCCTTGGCTCTACGATCAAGCCATTAGATCCATGCTTACAAAACAGTGGGTTCTATTCCACATATTTCATTATTCCAAAAGGGGGGTGGGCTTCGCCCCATACTAGACCTAAGTCCTTTGAACCAACACCTCAAGGTCCTCAAATTCCACATGCTTCGCACGTCTGACGTCCTACAGGGTGTCAGACAGGATGACTGGTTTACAACCTAGACCTAAAGGATGCATATTTCCATGTCCCCATTGCCCCCTGCCACAGACAATTCCTCCACTTTTCTTTCGAAGGGAGGGCTTACCAGTTCCGTGTTTTACCATTTGGCACTCTCTGGCACCCAGGGTCTTCACAGCACTGTCACCACTCCAGAGCAGGGGCATGCATATCTTCCCCTACCTGGATGACTGGTTAATTTGCTCCCGGTCAAGGGTTGACAGTTTCAGGGACTTGGCCCTGCTAGTTGCGAATTACCAGACTAGAGCTCACTTACACCCAGTCAGAGAACCGTGTTCATTGGCATTCAACTGAACTCTCAGCTGATGAGGGCAACCCTATCTCAGCGGCAGGTGTACAACATCATTCAGCTCTTGTGCAGATTCAGGAGGGGCCAAACACGGACATTCAGATCTTTCCAAACACAGCTGGGCATGCTCACGGCAGCTTCATCGGTCCAGATCTGGATGAACAATCTTGGGTTGCACCCACAACATCATGGGCACAAACTGGTCAGAGTTAGGGTTAGGGTTAGGGTTAGGGCCAGCTGCCTGAAACTACTACACTCATGGAGGAGGCGTTTACGCCTAACTCAGGGCGTTCCTATGGGGAACAATACCCTCTCGCAGGGAGGTACATAACAACCGATGCATCCTTGGCTGTGCAGGATAAATTTAGTTATGTGGAGTAAGTCCGCAGTCTGGCAGTGCAGGACTGCACGTGGCTCATGGGTCCCACAACCGCACGAACACATAAATGTGTTAGAGCTGCGAGCTGTCCTCCTTGCCCTAAAACATGTCCTCCCTGTACTAGCTGGGAGGCATGTCCTCATAAGGACTGACAATACTTCTGTGGTGTATTATAAACCATCAGGGGAGTTAACTCAGCGGCTACTATCATGGGCCTACCTTTGTCTGCTGAGCCTGAGGGCGATGCATTTACCGGGCATACGGAACACGACTGCAGATTTTCTTTTACGGCAGAGTGGAGACTGAACCTGGAGGTGGTGCAGGCCACCTGGCACCGATATGGCAGGGCAGAGGTGGACCTTTTCGCCTCTCAAGCCACAACACACTGTTCCCTGTGGTTTTCGCTAGGGGAATCAACAAGCCCCTTGGGACACGCCAAGCACCTTGGTGGCCCCAGCAGCTCCTATATGTCTTCCCACCACTCCTGCTTATACTGCCCACTCTGGATAGAATCCTCAGGGAGAGTCACAGGGTACTGCTTGTTGCCTCCAAATGGGCAGGGACAGTCTGGTTCCCAATACTTTACAGATTACTGGACGGAGAGCCTTGGTGCCTCCCTGTGTGGGCAGATCTCCTTTTTCAGCTGGGGGGGGCCAAATCTGGCACCTGAACCCAGCACAGCTGCAACTCTGGGTGTGGCCTCTGAAGAGCCTAAACCATTATTAAAGGAATGCAATCCGGCAGTTTTGCGGACCATCCAAAGCTCCCGTGCACCATCCATGAATGCGCTTTACGCTAACAGATGGAAGCTTTTGTAAGTTGGTGCCAAGCACATAATCAGGAACCAACACGCTGCCCGGTTCCCGTCATTCTCCGTTTCTTACAGTTGCACCTTGACGAAGGCCTGGCACCTTCCACCATCAAGGTGTATATAGCTGCAATATCGGCTATGCATAACAGAATAGACAGACTAACAGTGGGATTCCCATACACTGGTGAGCCACTTTCTTAAGGGTGCCCAGTGACTGGGATCCCCTCAACGGACTTGCCTCTGGTTTTAAAGACACTGTTCAGACCCCCATTTGAACCTCTGGAGGGGTCGGAACTAAAATGGCTGTCAACAAAGATGGCCTTTCTGCCTGGCCATGGCATCAGCTAAGAGAGTAGGTGAGCTGCACATCCTATCTAGTAGCCGGGAGTGCCTACTATAGAGCCCTGATGGGACAGGGGTAACCTTATGGCCTAACCCTTCATTCTTGCCAAAAACCCATTTCTCATCTTATGTAAACCAGCCCCTCAGTCTGGCAGCACAACCCACTGGCCTCAGTCACCCTTTCAAACCACTCATAGGGTAAGGAGATCTTCCTCGTGACCCTGTTGGTATTAGTCTTCCAGGTGCTTAAAGCACCGCCTCTGGCGGCCAGTAGAAATAAATAGAACGATGGTTACGTATGTAACCGCGGTTCTATGAATTTTGGATGACAACTGGAGGAATGCACATGCAGTTCGAGTGCTTTTACATACGTAACCATCTTTTCAAAATACAACATTTAAATACTTTATGTTTGTTGAAAAAGTCTATTGTACATTGCACTGATGTTGTTATGCAGTTTCAAAATACAAAAGGAGCATGTTTAAATGTAGAAATCGCTTACTTGGGTGAATTATGGTGCAAAAATACAACATATGAGCTCCTATATTGTTGTTGTGTCATCACTCATATTGCAAGCGTATCTCTCCGGCCCCTCATTTGGGATTCTTTTCATGAACCGTCCCCCATGACAAACTAATTGAACAGCCCTGGTGTAGCATATACATATGCAAAACAACAGAGGGAATACCGGGAAGTCGTGAACATGGAATTTACAATATAACACATATATTGCACATATATGAATGTTTAAATCAAAAGTAGATATGATATGTGTCTGTTAATACTGAAGAGACATGACAATCCACCTAGTGCAATGCTTATGAATATACAATGCTTATTATGCTTACGAATATACAACAAATATTTTCCTGAATATACAAGCAAACATTTGTCGTCATCCAGAGGCGTGTTTGACAAATGCAGCTGCCTCCAAACTAGCAATGCAGAAAAATCCAGAATTATCTTTTCGTGTAGTATTATTATGCTAGGCTTTAACAGAAATGGTCAAGCACAATTTTAAAGTCTAGTAAAGTTCACATCAAAAAATAGGTTTTATGGCAGCAACATGATTTGAAGCTTTCAATTTCATTTTATATGATGTTCATCAGTGTCACACACAGTTCTCTGCATAGGAGTTTATTGCATAGGATCACATAATGAAACTTTTATTTAATTAAAGTCAGAATATTGACAGTTAGATTAGGTCTTTGACTTTTATTTACAGACCATGCATGTTGTTAGGCTGTGAAGATTTTGTGGATATGGATATTTAAGAAAAGATTGCAAATGTATATAAGGATTAAATTTTTTATAAATTTTCATATGGACTATAAAATCCCTGTAAAGTAATACATAGCAACTTTATATATACACAAAGGCTGTAATGCGATTGAAACCAGTAATTGCAGCTGTATGTTGAAATATGTTTTAAATAAACAGCCATGCGAATTCTCAGTCCTTTTCGCCTTGTGTTCTTCTAATCACTCTGACCATTATAACCATCCACTCACACACAAACATCACCATTCATATGTTCACTCGGCTCTTCCACAAGCAATGATCTCACAGATTCCCTCACGACCTGCCTCAGGATTTCAACACACTTATAATGTGCTTATAATTTAGGTGAGGTTTGACTTACCTAAACGTAATAAGTTGGTGTCAATGTATGCACAGAAAAACTCCAAAGTACATACAATTAATAATCACATCACAATCAATTAGTAACCTACAATTTTATGTTTCAAGAGGAGACGGTAATAAAGAGGCAAAAGTTATGAATTGCAGCTTCAATGGAATCATTAAAATAAATCAGATCAGAATTGTTCAGTTCTTTGTGATTCCCATCCCTGCTTATTTTGGAACGCATCAACATGTTAAAATAAATTGTATTTAAAATGTTAATGTCCTTGGCTCATTGTGGTCTTAGGAGGAGAATCCGTCTGTGCTGTGACAAGCTGAATCAGTTGGGACTGTTCTGTTATGCTGACACTAATAAAGTACACTCAAAAATACAGGAAGATTCCTTCAAATGTAATTCTTTTTTCACTGATTGTTTTCAAGTTAAGGTTGATGAGTGTTAAATGCTTTATGTTTTGCTCTCGGTTTCAGGAGTTTCAAAGCACGTTCTGCTGTAAGGTGTTCTGGCGGTACAGCACTGTGAAGCCTGTACAGACACTATGAAACCCGGGAATTCCTCACACAACTCTTTCTAGTGTATATTGATGCTAAGAGCATCAGGTCAGATCATATTTTAGGTTTTATATTGGGTAGCACTTTCTCCACACTGCTATGATGTATCTGGATCTATGATGTATCCATATGATCATGTTAAATTCCTCTCACATTTCCTTGACATGTTTAGCGTAACACATTTTGCATTTACGTGGACATTTTACTCAATTTGCTGATGAACATGTACTTAATGATTGTTATTCAAGCCTTTAAAGTGAAACCTTGAAAGGTTTTACATGGAAAAATGAGGAAAGGTATGTTTCAGCTACAGTTGTTTTAATGTGTATTTAAATAGTATTAAGGTAAACATTGATTATTAATGTATTCTTGAAAGGTTCAGAGAGTTGAGCACTGACAGAAATTATTTACCGAAGTGACTTTATTTTGTATTTTTTACAATATCTTGCTGTAGAAACTCACTGTACACACAATAGTAACTTGGAAATAAATATTTAAAATAATGTATAGTTAACTGTTACAGCACCAGTATCTAGTGAATGAGATTAGAGCCTGCAGATATTTTACAGTAAAAGGGTTTAAAGCATCTGAATTGATGCGTTTTTTTAATTCTTCAAAGGGTGATCTTGGACACTAAACATTTACAAAAATGAATGTCAGAATAAAATGGAAATCGATTTGCATAAAAATACAAAGGTTTGAAATGTTAATGCAGTAGCATCAAATATTTCTACACTTGATCAAGTCCCCACTTTTTTACTGCTGTTGCCTTTTTTTGGCATCTGTCACACAGTAATGTATTTAGTCTTTTGTTGAATCAACACATGCTAGTCTTTCAAGTCAAAGGATGTTCTTCACTTATGCTGATTGAGCCTCGAAGACTCACACATTCCACCTTTCGTGTGTTCAGCTCTGAAAATGCTGTGATGATCCACAAATGTTTCTTCAAATCCAGTCTCCTCTCAGAAACACTTTTGAAAGGAAATTCTTTTATTTCTTTAACTGTTTTTCTCCTCTCCTGGTGATGAATATATTTTAATGATTCTTAGGATTAGAGGACTTCCCATGAATTGCAGCACCCTGGCATGCTGACGTGTCACAGATTCCAGGTGACCCCTGGTGTCCTGGACGGCCTGGTCTTCCAGCTTCTCCTGGCTCCCCTGGATCTCCTGGTGCTCCATCATGCCCATCTTTCACAATGCCGTTAACACCCGGCAGACCTGTTGGGCACAGAGATTACTACACAATCACAGTTGAGGAACTTTCTACAGATCTTGAATGTTGACACGACTTGTAGTTAACCACAACATAACCAAATGTGTTTTTAACAAAATGGTATCTTCCTTTCAGAGGATCGAAAATCAGGTAAAACATGCTCATATTATCATTCATTACTGGCTTTTGACAGTTTAGTTGCAAAAAGGTTTTTTACATTATAAATGGACTTTATGTAAATAATACTATTAAATAAAGCATGTCATGATCTGTTAATGAATATATTACAAAGCGGTACATACCCTGTTCACCCTGGTCTCCAGTGGGCCCTTCATTGGCTTTACCAAGTGAACCCTTATCACCAGGCTCACCAACATCCCCTATAGAGTGAGAGAAATGGAAATAAATGTTTACTTTCTGGACAATCTATCCTGGACTGAATATTTATAGTAACAGTTGTAACTCATGCAAGAACTACTGTGAAGGTGAAGTGTAATTTATCATCATAAAAATATTGACAAAATAGGTTTCCTAAAGATTCCCTCCACCTGTTAATAATGGGAAAACAAACTCAGGGCATCAATGTCCCTGTATTAGGATGTCTGAGAGAATCAAAAAGTTAATAATGAATTGTTCAGGGTAACTAACCTACTGTACTCAGGGAACTTTGAAGATCTCTTACCTCTAGGACCAGGATCACCAAGATCTCCAGGCAGTCCTCTATAGCCTGGTGAACCACGTATTCCAGGGTGACCAATGGACCCCACTTCTCCTGGCTTCCCTGGAGGTCCAGGAGGTCCTGGACGCCCCACAGCACCAGGAGCCAGAGGTCTTCTCAGGTTAGCAGCCAGCTGTGCAATTTGATCTAAGATGGACATCAGCAAATTTTCAGATCATACAATAATTTTCAAACATTGGTATATGGTAGATGTAAGGGTGAAGAAATCATCAATCATTACCATCAATCATTGATCCACACAGTTCCCTGATGTGCTGCTCACTTGCCAGGTTGCCCTGAGACATAACAAAAATTAAAAAGGATATTAGTGCATTAATTGTAATGTACTGTAGCATATTAAAGTCAGTTACTCACAGAAACACCAGTCTTTCCAGCAATGCCTGGAAAACCCTGCTCTCCCTGGAAGCCCATTGGTCCAGGTTTTCCAGGTGCACCTCTCCCTCCAATTTCTCCCTGTGGTCCTACAACTCCTTTAGGTCCCAGTTCACCACGTTTACCAGACTGAATCACAATGACAAAGGAAAACAGAAGATATTTTTGTCTTCATGTATCAGTAATGTTTAGTCACAGATATTATTGCGTTTTGCTTTGCATTGTAAAACAGATAGTTTGGCATACAAAAAGATGATGCTGATTGTTATTCTTGTCATGCTAAAACACAATATGGAAACAGCAATGATGTGAAAAACCTGTTGACCAGCACCAGTGTACCTTCATTGCACAGCAGCCACACAGACCAATTTACTTAATAAAATAATATCTCAAAGCAATAAGCCCCAAGAAGCTGCAGTATAGTGAATTTAGACCAGCCAAGGGACATTGTTAGAGTGCCTAAAACCCCCTTAGCTGTAAATTCATTAAAATTCAGGGTTTTGCTGGTCTTATTGCTTTTTAAATGGGTTATTCCATATGTTTGTTGCTGTGTGTTTCTTTTATGAAACCTTGTCAGGTATGTGATGTATGCAGTGGCACAGTAATACTGATGTAATGAGGTCACAGGTGTATATTTATAGAGTCACTGCTCAATTTTATATGACCAAGGACAGGGACTATCGGTTTTGTATTGAAAATTTGTATACTTAATATTTTGTAATATGTAGTGTATGTAGTAACCACTTGAAAAAAAACAAACTTTAGGCTGTTGCACATGCTAGTTTAACAAACTCTAAATTTAAGAGTAAGCTTTAAGTTGACAAAAAACAAATCAGAACTCAACCCAGAGCCGGGCTATGAGGTCTTGAAGAAATCGGAAGCATATGCACTTGGTCAACACTTTGGTTGTGGTCACAACAGGCAATATTGGGAAACATGGAGATAGTCAGCAGGATTTATACAACAAAAGAAAATCTTCAGATGACAGTGGGGGAAAAAATGTGATGTAATATAGCTTAAGTTATGTAAGTTAACTTACAATGAGAACACAACTTTAATTGCCTTTAAAGATGATAAAGTCTATATTCTATTAATCTATAAAGTCTATTAAATGTATAATATATTTCACACTCCTTGTGAAAACCCAGCTAGTCATTTTTTCGTGATTTACTGTATTCTACATAAAATCATCCTACATAATATAAAGAACATTCCGTGAAAATACAAGCTTGATATCTTTACATGGATTGAATAAGGCTATATCAAAGATTAAAATCATAGTGAAATTATTACAACTTTGTTGTCCTAATCTCATAATTAAAAAAAAGAGACTGAATAAAAAGATTTTAACCAGGATTTTAACACAGGGGGGTCACACAGGGTCACATATCATTTAGATGAAAAGCGTTTGTATTTTAAATGAAGACATTTTTAAATAACACACCTTGTGTTTTTATGCAGGAGATACAGGGGAGCACATGTAACATTCTATCAGTTCACACAAAGCTGACCTGCAGCAGACAAACATTCTGCCTCATATCACTAGCAGTGCTGCAGAGTAAACAGACATCTCAGAGAGCTTTAGGGATGATTCTGTGATTGCTTGAATCTTTCTTAGCGAGAACATGGATAGTTTAGTTCTTCATTAGGAATTTTATAAATCAGGAACTTTATAAATATCAACAAAATTTAATTGATATATAAATACAGGTCTCTTTATAAGACACTTTGGATAAAAGCATCTGCTGAATACATGTTAATAATTTATTTACAATAGATATAATTGAAAGGTTTATAACAAACCTGAAAGCCTCAACCTTTATATGTTATTATTAAAATCAATTACCATGAGGAGAAACTAAATGGGGTAGAAACTATTTTATAATGTAGTTTTTAGTAGTAAGCCAGTATTTCGTTCTGAACAAAGCCATTGTGTTTATATATGATAGCATACTGAACATTCAATCTGACTGATTGAAGAACCAAATATCCATGACATTACCACTGGCTTTAAATACAATGGACAAAACCTCTTAAAATACAAAGACTGTGAATAATTAAATTCTTGAATATATGCACCTTTGTGATTAATAATTCATTAAATAAAACAAGCAAACTATAATGATGATGGTGTTGGAGATATTTTGTACTGACTACTATAGATCTCACCTCTCCTTTCTGCCCGATTGGACCATATGGACCCTGAAATATAAAGAAATAGTGTCAGTTTTAAACACTTTAAATTCCAATAGATGAATACTACTGTATCCAGACCCTTTAGTTATGTATTGAGATGATGTAAAGAAAGAGGTACATACAGGTTCTCCATTCTCTCCTGGTAAACCGTCACTTCCAGCCATCCCCTAAAACGCACAAACACACACCACTGTAACAACAGGAAAGGATATACTCACTTCTATTTAAGGTCTGCGAGAACCAGAAAGTGCTACCGACTTTAGTGTTGGACATATGGACACAACATATGGACATACCCATAGGGTTGTACACAAATGGAAATAAGAAGGCCCCTATCCCCTGAGAGAGTGCCTATGCTCAGCAGTGAGGTAGTGATACTTTTAAAAGCCCCGAACAAGACAGCGATCTCGCTCGCTTGGGGCTGACCAGCCACTGCCCCTGGAGAGCTTAACTGAACAAGCATATTGATCCATTGATGTCCATGGGGATGGACTCAGTGGATTATCTCCCAGCTTTTCCCTGTATCGCCCCTGGCCCATACCAACCCGGTCCCCGTAGAGGTCTTGGGAAGGGGAACAGACAGGGAGGACACCTGTTTCTAAGTGAAAAGGTGCCCGAGCATGCTCGAGGCTGAGACACTCAAGAGCAATGAAGCTGCACCATCCAGTACCACAGGTACGGAAAGCCATCTTTAAAAAGACACCATATCGCTGTGGAAGCACAGAAGAATAACACTTTTTAGGCTCAGTTGCTGGCCTGCTGAAGTGTCCAGGGGAGGTTTAGCAGAGGACGGGCAAGAAGAAGATCTTAACAGCAAGAAGATCACTTGTAAATTTCAAGCCTCAAGACCGCAGCATCTGCAACTCTGAAGAACAAAATCTGAGTGGATGTTGCACACCAGCCCACTTATATACCCAGATATCCGGGGTGGAGACCGGCATGCAAATTCCACTTTCAAAAACCAATTTTTAACCACTTTCAAATTCCAAAACCAATTTTACAAACATGTGAGGAACAAACCCCTAGTAGACACAATGTAGAGTGACCGATAGAAAGGGAGCTGGAAACAAACATCCACTGGGCAGCAGTTCTGCAGATGAAAATGACTGTTGATGAGAGATCAATAGAAAATGGCCAGACTTGCTCAATCTAACAAAGACAACAGCATGAATCCATGGACCCAACCTGCAATCTGTAGTGCAGTGGTGTAACTTAGCTTAGGTTTTGTAAATTGTTATTATTGATCCTAGTAAAATGATATAATTACAACCTAAAGCCTGTACCGTTTCATTTCTTTGTCTCCAGTTGTCTTTCATTGTGTAATTTTCAGGTATTTGTGTATATTTTGTGTATGTTTTTTGTGTATTGTGTGTATTTTATGGCATTATTGAAAATCTCTTATACGCCTGTCCCATATGATCTTATTTTTCTATGCGCCATCTCCGTGTAAACTAGAAAGGCACATCTTGCCTCATACAATACCTATCATGTTATCTGACTACATGTTGTACAGTCTCGGAAGTAAATACTGTTTTAGTTGGAAGTCTGAATACATTACCCTCCCATAGTCCACTGAGACGGATACGAGCAATCGCACATGATGACAGGTATTACAAATGCAATTTCTATTGGTTCAGTCAACTCCATTCATAAACCAACTATAAACCTAGTATTCATAATTTGTTTTATTAATATACATCTTGCACATACTATCTGCAATAATACCATGTGTTGAACATGTCCAATATTTTTTTGTTTTCTGTTTTTTTTTTATATATTTCAGCATTACGTATAAAGCTGCTTTGAAGCAATGTAACAATTGCAAACAGCACTATATAAATAAATTGAATTGAAATTGGGGGAATGTTTCTTATTTGGGGCCTGTTGAAGCCAATCATCTCTTGAATGGCACAGTATGTCAATGACCAAATGCCTCCCTTCATTGCTACATTTTTCTTATAGTTATGCGAGTATCATTATGCACCACGTCACAAAGCACAACCTGTCTCAAACTGGTTTAATGAACATGTCAGTAAGTTCACTGTCCTTCAGGTGCCTGTTCAGCACCTTGATGTTGTGGAACAGGAGATTTGCAACATTAATGTGCAGGTGAGCAATCATGTCAGAATGAACCAAAAGAATGTTTCCAACATTTTGTGGAATCCATGCCAGGAAGAACTGAAGCTGTTTAGAGATCAGGGGTAAATATAAATCAAGTGTAGAGTTCCTAATAAGGTTAGTGCTATTTCAATGTCACAGTGTGACAGTATTATTCTTACCATTTCTCCTTTAGAACCTCTAGCCCCAACTGGACCCTGTGAGAGACAGACAGAGAGAAAAAACTTAAACATCAAATGTAAATGTGGGCCAAGGTATGCGCACTGGGTGGATATGTGATTGTGTGGGTGGGGTGGGTTACTTAACCATATATTGGGGGACAAATTTGTACCCAAAAGTCAACAAAACCTGACAAATATAAGCAAAACCTCGCTTTGGGCACATCCTCATTTGTAAACGCTATAAAAATATAGTAAAGGTTTTTTAATTGAAATAATGCAGAAGATTTTCTGCTAGGGTTAGAGTGTGGGTAAAAGTAAAGTTATGGTGTTTATAACTAGCTGTGTATAAAAACAGTAAATGTGTATGTTCTTGTTTTTCTACAACTGTGGGGACCAAATGGATTATTAAACATACTATGATGCTTTATAAGGATAGAATATACAGTCTGTACAAGATAAAAGTCATTATGTCTATAGAAAGTCCCCACAAAGCATAGAAACCTAATGTGTGTGTTTTTCAGAGAATACCCGTGCCTGCAGAATACAGACAGCCTTTGTTCTGCATCCTGAGCTATGAATAAAGAAGGCTTTGTTCCTATTTTAGCTTAGTTTCAAGCTAGCTAGAATGTAGTGGCTAAGGTGTTTCAGTGCCTTTTAGGTTGTTCTGTGGTGTCTTACATTATTGGGAATGGTAGGATCTTTGGCTTGTATCATATTGTGGTCTTTAGACACAGTGTATATATTATTTATACTGTAGGATGTATCGGTGTCATTAAATTTTGTTTTTGTAAACCTTTCCCTCCTCACAGTGTCTTTGGGACATAGTTATATTTATTTTTTTATTATTAATTAATTAATTTTTTATTATAATAATTATATAATTAATTATAAAATATCAATTATAATAATATATATTATTACAAGTTATAGTTTATACATATGTATAATAAAATCATTTTCTGGCACTTACCCTCTCACCAAATCCACCTCTGATTCCAGTTGGACCGGGCAGACCCGGATCACCTACAGCCCCTTTAACACCCTGTATGGAAAAGCACTCCATAAAAAAATATACATATATATATACATACATACACACATATTATACACGCACGCAACTGACCTGGAATCCTTTTACACCCTGTGGACCAGAGTTTCCAGGCAGACCAATGCCACCCTACAACACAGACACACAGATTGTCCTGTGAGCTTATACTGCTCCTAATATCACATAATGACGTAATCCTTCAGGACCATACAGCACATTAACTTCCTTTTAAACACAGGCAATCTTTCTGTTACTTGGTTTCTGTATCTTGATGTATATGTTATGACCCAGGGTTAGAAACATTAAATCCAATGAAAATTAATTAATAACTATGACAACTGTGAGAAGTTTACAAATGGGAAGATGGTGTTATTGGACAACCACACATCAATTCAATATGAAATCAATGTTCAGAAAGACAGATGATAAAGTTATTAGCATAATTTAAGCAGACAGAAGGTTTAACCTGGACGTTTCATAGGTGCCGTAGAATACATTATGATTTTGTCATCCTGTTGTCAAATAAACTGTAATGTATCTACATGTCTAAAAATCTGGTTCTGGTTTACTTACAGCTACACCTCTGGGTCCAGCCTCTCCTCTATCTCCGGGGATTCCTATCTGACCCTGTGGAGTAAACACCAGTTTATTACATTAACAGACTTAATTCGTAATAGATTTAATCAGAACCACATTGAAAATCTGACTGATCTTACAGCACGTGACATTACATGTGCTGTGTGTCTTGGTCGTTCTGCACTTGTGTTGTGTGTGAGTTAACGCAGATAAAAAAAGAAAGCGCATATCCAGTCTTCAGATACATACAGGTATACCTGGCTCTCCAGATGGTCCTGTTTTTCCCATCTCTCCTGGTTTTCCCTGAACAGAGAATTATTTAATAATAAACCATGTTAGCTTATAAAATATACTTCAAACAAACCTCCAGCCCCCTTTGAGTCTAAAATTCAGTAATGCATTACCAAAGATACTAACCAGCTCCTGTCACAGAACCAGGTCTGCACTTATCTAGAGAAGAACTCTTTTGGCTGATCCCCCAGTGTGTGCAACCAAACCTCAGTAATATTGACTTTTAATATTGCCAAATTTAAGTAAATTAAAGTAATTCATCTATTCCACTGGCTTTTACGGGTGATAAAAAAAGGTTATATAATATGTTTGCTTGTTTTATCCAGTCCTATTTGTAGGCTTGTCTTATGTCCCTTTCTGTAGTTTTGTTGGTGTTATTCTGTGTTTTCTTGTGTTGTTGTCTGTTTGGATTATTAAAGCTTTGTTTACATTTGGATTCAGCATGGATTTTCCACTAAAATCATACTAATTTGTAACACTTCGATATGATTTTCTTTAAAGCTGCACTAAAACAATATTTATTGCTACACAAGTGCAGTAAGTGCTACACAAAAATGACTTCAAATGTCTGAATCTCAATTCCCCTGAATTTCACAAGGCGTTCTGCATTAAGACTGGCACGACTGTTGACTGAGACTTCCATACTGTTGCCTTGTTCATTGATTTACTGTTTCTATTGTTCTTTCATCTGGATAAAAGCGTCTGCTAAATGCCTAAATGTAAATGTAAAGTAAATGATCACTGAGAGTTTCCGTAGACATTTAATGAGTTGTTCTGTACTAATGATCTACAGAAATGAAATTGTAATCATTTTTTGACTACTGCTAGATATCAAGGACCAAAGTGGTGTTTGTATTGGTTAACATAGCAGGAAATGCCCTTTGATTGTCACATAATCTACAACAGATCAATAGTCAAGTTTTGCACATAATCATACAATTTATATTTTAATATACATCAATCAACTGATATACTCACAACGCCTCCCTTTGCTCCTTTTGCACCAGCTTTTCCTTGCAAGCCCTGAATTACACACAAGCAAACACAAATCATGCAATCAACATTAATTGCACAATGCTAACACAGTAACATCACTATTTAAACTGCAGGTTAATGATACGCACAGGCAATCCATTGGGTCCTTTCTCACCAGGTACACCAGGTCTCCCAGCATCGCCCTACAAACACAAACATAATCAGCTGATAGCATTTAGCATCGCTGCTATTAGCTGCAACACACTGCTGTTTGAACCAGCATAAACAAGCTGTAACGCACCTTCTCACCATCCAGTCCTTCAATTCCATCCTTCCCGTCTCTGCCAAGGATGCCCTGGTATTAAACACAGATGATTATTGGGAAAATTTCATCCCATCATAAATCGACACAAACTAGTAAAATTGACTTACAGATTCGCCTTTAGGCCCTGCACCTCCTGGTAATCCCTTAGGGCCGATTTTGCCCTATTGAGAGAGCACCATTGACAATGTTAAATACATTCATGTAACATTTCAACTTCATTGAAATGAATGTCTTTGACTTACAATCTCTCCTTTGGGCCCTTTAAAACCCATAGGTCCTTTTTCACCAGTTTCACCCTGAAATAAAAAAAAAAAAACATCATCACAAATGTAGTCTTAAAATTACACAAAACAAATAAACTTTTTTAATTATGCTGTTAAATAAAATTATCTGACACTAACACACATTCATGTGAATAACATGATAACATGGAAACAATAAGGAAAGATTAATAGAAAGGCACTCACTGTTTTTCCAATGACACCTGCTATTCCAGGTTTTCCTCTGAAGCCAGGCAATCCCTGCATAGAGAGGCAGATGTGATTGATCACTGTTGGAGACCGTCTTTGTCCATGTTATTTTTTATCTTATTTTATTGTAATATAATTTATATAATCTTACTCTGTCTCCTGTGGGTCCCACTGGACCCTGCAGCCCCCTCAGACCCCGAGGACCCTGAACACAACAACAAACATTAAATACATTTTTGGTCATTTCACCAAAAGTTTGTTGGATTTTCATTTTAGTTCCACCCATTTTTATACTTCTAGTTTCACCCAATCTACACTTGTCCATTCTTATGACAAACAGCCTCTACTGTTTGCTTATGAACCATGCAAAAATATCTGGCTTGTAATGTGAGAGATTTAATGTCAAGTACTTATTTCTAAGTAGTAGTATTAGTGAGTTCCACTGTATGTCCATTTATTTAAAAGGTCCAAATCTGTTGTAGTTTATCAGTTCAGTCAACTCTTTATTTATAAACCAACTACAATCCTAGTGTGCCTAATTATCTTTATTAATATACATCTTATGAACAACAAATATTTGCAATAATACCACGTAATCTGTTTTCCAGGTATTTTTCTGTTTTCTATGTTATTTTATTGTAAAGCTGCTTTGAAGCCATGCAACATTATAAAAACGCTATATAAATAAAACTGAATTGAGTTTAGTGCTTTTTTCAATGTTACATTGCTTCAAAGCAGCCTTACATATAATAAAGAGCTGGTAGAAACTGATGGAAACGAACACACATTTGGACCATTTAAATAAATGGACGTGCATTAGAAATACCGGTCATTGCATGTGAAGGCTCATAACTCTCTCAGTTGTCTATGAGACTGTAATGTATTTAGACTGCCTACGAAAACAGTATGTAACTATGCCACATTTAGTCAGTTAACATGACAGGTATCATATTAAGCAATATATAAAAAAAGACTTATTCCTTTGCATTAAAGAAATACATAAAGTATTTTTGTGGTTAAAGTATGAAAGCAGTGACAATGTGCAATCATCCATGTCCAACTCAATGTGGAAATATGAATATTTGTATCACCACATCATACAGTACAGTGGGCTGGGCTATGTGTTTTATTACAGTTTTTGCATTCTTTTACAAATTTTACATGGTGCTCTGTAGGTGTGAATTAGTCCTGTAACCTGTAACCCACCTGTAAACCCACTGTACCTGGAATACCGGGAGGACCAGGTGGGCCCTGATCACCCTGATGAAAGAAAACACAGAAACAAAAACACATTTACCAAGGTACTTTCTGCTTTTGTTTTATTTTGAAAGTTTATATTAATGTTTATAACATTATTATAATATAATATAAGTATTCTCACCGGCTCTCCATCTTTCCCCACCTCCCCCTTATTTCCTTTATGACCTGTATGACCCTAAACAAAACAGAACTTGTTTAGCAAATACCGTCCTATCTTTAGTGACAGTACACAGACCGACATTTTATGATGTAAATGTTACTGTAGGTTTGTTGTTTTGAAATACCTTGAATCCAGGCATCCCGGGGGGTCCAGGAGGACCTGGAGGACAGATGGCCGGACACTACAAACAACACAATGATGCAATCAATTTACATGCAAAGACAAACAAGACTGCTGACAATTAAATTAAAATGCTGCTATTAAAATGAAAAAATGCAAGACATCAAAACAACTCATCACTTTTTGTTGTTCAACACTTTTGTTTGTTCAGAGAAAATAACTGCTTGTGACACAACTTGTGACAATAACATATAATAACGTTATATTGTATTACATTTATTATACATTATATGGTATGTCGCTGATTTCATGCAACATCTTAACATACCAGCATGTCTCCACTACCCTCAGGAAGTGTTCCTGGAAGACCCTAAAAAAAGATAAAGAGCAACACATTGAATTACAACCTTAAATATTTTATTAAACCCATCTATCCATCCTGTATTTTACATCTTTGCATTACAAAAGGGAAATTATCATTGTTTTACCAAAGCAATCACTTTTAGGTCATTTTAAGTGGTATAATTTTAATATGCCCTGCTAATGAGTGTACTTTAATAGAAAAGTCCACCCAAAAGTGAAAATTCTCCTATAATTTACTACTTACATCCTAGGTGTATATGACTAACTTCCCTTAGCAGGACACAATCTGAGTTATATTAATTAGCATCCATTCAAATCAATGTTACTAACACAGAATTGCACTGCTTCTCGCGTCATATGCATTATGACAAAAAACCCAATGAACTATAGAATTAATCGATGTGTCGTCATATTAGAATTTAGCACTTTGATCTGTTGTATAAATGGATGTGGAATGTACCGATCAATTATTAATTGTTTTCTTTCACAAACGTGTATTTTTGCTTCAGAAGACATTAGCCCAATGGATTACTTTTATGATGGATGTGTTTCTGGAGCCTCAAAATCTTGCCATTATTCAAGGCTGGGATAAGACAAAATATTAATATAACTCAGGTAGTGTTTGACTGAAAAAAGTCATATACACCTAGGATGGGATAGGTGTGAGTAAATTATGGGACAATTTCAATTTTAGGGTGAACATTTTCTTGTCTGTTGATGAGTGTACTGTATGTGATACTTACAGGTGGTCCATCTGGGCCTGGCAGACCAGGCAGTCCGGGAAGACCCTCAGGACCCTACAACCCATCACACAAACCTGTGTCACTAATCACAATACTTTTCACAAATACATTAAAATCAAATTCAATTTTGATGTAATTTGGTACATTTTGAGGTCATTTGCACATGTAACTGCAACTACATGTAAAGGCATGAGCTGTCAACAGATTTGATGAAGTGGTATGTACATCTCTCCCATTGTGCTGCAACCTCTATCATCTTATTTGCTATCACCAGCTCTACCACTGTTGATCTCTTTTGTCATTTGTAATTGTAGTTCATCTCAACTGCACGTACGGTCTGTTTTAATAACAGTATATTGTGTTACAGTAGTACAATAACAAATCATGAAACGTTTGATACCTTTTAGCTGTTGTCTAACATCTAAACTCCTTGCATTCTCAGAGTATTAATGTAATGTATAGTCAGACACTCACAGGTGGGCCCTGAGGTCCTGCTCCACCTGGAAGTCCATTCGCTCCAGAGAGTCCCTGAGAGCAGAAAACACACACATGCAATTGTTTCAGACAAGTTTAGGAACCTAAGTGCCTTTTAATAATCCAAAGATAAATTAATATGGACATGAGCATGAATGTAGTCTTGACTTGGTAACAGGAAACTTCAAATACCATAGACAAGAGCTACAAAACTGCTGTTAGTTTTCAGGGTTCAATGTTGTCTTGTTGTCATGTCTTTTATTTTGAAGTGTAGTTAAGTCTTGTAATCTTTGATTAAAGCTGCAATCTTTAACTTTTGCCTCTCTATTGCCATCTTTGCATGAAACAAGAGTTATTTTTTAGCATGGATGACAAGTTTAACTTCTAAGCAGCAAACAGGGTAAGGTTAAGGAAATCATTTTAAACACTGATGTAATTGCTCAATAACTGAGTTTTGTTAATTTTAACCAAAAATGTGACAGTTTTAAAAAAAAAGTGTAAATTGTGACATGTCATAATGGCTACACACAATTTTTTATTCTCAAAGCCCTAACTATGCCAGGTCAGCTGGTGTAGTACCCAACTTTGCATGTACTGATCTGTACTGATATTCTAAATGAATAAATGGGAATACTTAGCCCTGATATTCCACCAAAGATTATTTTGGCAGGTTGTACTCACTGCTGCTCCTGGTCTCCCTCTGCCCTGAGAGAAACAATTTCAAGAAAAAGAAAAACTATTTTAAGAAATATTGAGATACTTGACATGTTCAGCATGAGACCATGTTATTTTTTGCAGCTGTACACAGAGAAACCAAATCTGTGTAAGGGTGAAAAGAGCGTTTTTAATGAATGTTTAGTGTGAAAAGAGTGGTGTGTGCTGTAACTGTTTGTGAGACTTACAGGGGGTCCATCTGGGCCAGGAGGTCCTGGGTCACCCTGCAACAACACACACACACACACACACACACACACAAATCATGAACAATAGGAATCAGCCGACATACTGGGAAAACTAAAACTACATTTACACAATCTAAAAACTGCTGGATTATCACATTTTAAACTCTTTTTTGAGTAGTTTCAAAAGATGCTTTGCATTTTTACGATGTTTAAATGCGCTCAGCAACCGTCATTTTTAAAGCACAAAGCTGCTGCTTACAGTGGTTTTAATGCAGACCTGCAAACTCACACAGTGAAAGTAAACATTGCGGACCAAAGAGAAAAGACACTGACAACACACACACAACTCACACAACTGTAAAACTAAAGTGTTTTACATCAATAAATGATTCATCCGTCATTCATGACAGTGTAAACGCAGGGAGATCAGTGGGTTACGGTTACGCCGCTCACGTCTCCCGTTTAGGTTAGCAACTTATATTCCTGCCTATGTTGAAATAAGTTAGCATTTGCAAAGTTTGGCAGCAATTAAATAATGCAATTAAATTTAAATAATGTTATGATACAAATTACACAGTAATTGTACCAGTTCATTTTATTCATTCCATTTATGTCAGTTTAACCACATTTGTGAATGTCAAGTGGCCAGCAAAAAAGTTCTAAACCTGTTTTCGTGATTTTTTTATACATGATCCCATTTTATACAGGACCCTAATGTACAATAAAGCACAAAAAATTATGAGAATGCAACCCAGCAAGAATGCAGCAAACACAGAACCTTCCCATATTGTTCCTATCTGGTTATTTTTGGGAACCAAAAATTGTTAGCTGGAAATAACCAAGTATTAAACCCATCAATGGTTAAAATAACTACATTAAGTTTTTTTACATTAAAATGTGTAACCCAACTTGCTGGGTTACTTTAACCCAACATGTGTTCTGATCAATACTTACCCAGCACTTTATACTGTCTATCCTTTAAGACCCTTTCATTATCTTCATTAAATTAAATTCACTCTAATTAATGAGGTAATTAAACAGCTCCTACAAAAAAAAATCTAAACAGACATGAAAGAAATGTATAAATGAACTTAATGAACATAATGTCATAATGGTAGCTATTATCCTCAAAATGTGTGATGCTGTTGTGCACTCTCAGCTCACTGGCACCAGTCACACAGCATAACACAGCTGAGTTCAGCTACAGACCACTAACGGATTGACAGAAAACCTGTGGTGAAACACTTCACATTCCATCCTGGATTAGAAAAAAAAAAAACACAAGTACAGCTTATTAAAGCACCTAAAATCAGGTGATCCTCATTAAAGCTGCTGTAAGCTCAGAGCCACACAAACATTCAAAAACAGAAGAAGAGGGAAGTAAAGCCTCTCTTAAAGAAATCACAACTAGATCCAAATGACTTGGCAAACTACAGACCCATTTTAAACATCCCATTTGTCTGAAATATTAGAAAAAGTCATATCCACTCAACTGTGGTCCTTCCAACAGAGAATTTTTTTATGATATTATTTTCAATATAGATGGCAGTATTGTTAGAAAACATGGCATTAGTTTTAATCGTTATGCTGAAGATGCTCAATTTAGTTTAATAATGCAAAATATATTTTGCCAAGACAATGAAATTTCAAACTTCTCCAAACTGGCAGAGTGTGTTAAAGATATAAAGTACTAGATGACCTGAAATGTTCTTCTTTTAAATTTAAATGAAACAGAGATTCTACTTATTGGACCAAAACCCTGTAAACAGATGCTTCTAGAATACATTTTTCAATAGAAGGATATACTATCACCTCCATATTCATCTTCATCAGGTCATGATGTACAGGAGAATGGATTTAAATGAGAGGGGTCAGATACTTACTGCTGCTCCTGGAGGGCCATCCTTTCCAGCTGGACCATCAGGACCTGTCAAACCCTACAAAACATTTTCACCCATAAACCAAGAGCCCAACAAACAAGAGTAAATGGCTTGTAAATGTAACGCAGTGCTTGAATAATTTATTTTTAAAACTAAGTTGTAGTAAAAATTAATAAAAATAAAAACCTATGCTTTTTTTTTTAAGGTAAATTTTAAGATTTCATTGTTGTGTGTACTTTTAGAAATGCTACAAGTATGTGCCTGACTTACATCCACTCCAGGGAGGCCAGGTAACCCTGGACGTCCTGTGGCCCCCTGTTTACCAGCTTTTCCTTTTGGCCCCTGCAAATAAAGGAACGGATGTAACAGTGAGTCTTACACAGCATGATTTGTGCATTGATCATATGTTAACACTGTTGTTTGATTAAAACCAACTAAAATGAGTTCATCTAATGATTAAATATGATGAAAATGAAGGTTGAGAAGAACCAAAGGAAGGAGCACACTCTGTGTTGTGAACACTTCACAGGGTTTGCTTTTTTCATAAACGTTTAACACAGAAGACATAAGATTATTAAAGCAAGAAACCATATCATTAAGAGACACTCACATGCTTTCCAGGAAGTCCAGGAGGACCAGGTTTACCCTGCAAAGAAAACATTCAGGAGTAACTAAATTTCAGATATTTCATATTTCATACTTGAATTTCATGGACACCAACGCAAAATAAAAAGGCAGATTATATCAACAAACTGTTACCAGAAAGTACAAACGTTCTCAATAGAAGCAGTCAGAGTGGAGCAGAAGTGAGAGGTATGAGGGTAACGTGTAGAAAGGGAGAGGAGTGGAGGGGGTTGGGGGAACTTCAGACACTTGTGTTTGACTTCGGGAGACTGAATGAATACCCCCTCTGTCACTGCACTTTTACAGCCCCTGCTGAGCAGGTTTTCATTTACTAAGGAAACATTCACTGTTATTCACTTTTCCATTTATAAATTCCTGAAGGGGTTTTTTCCTTTACCATTAAATCCTGTGACCAAACAACAAAATACAGCCATCTAAAACAATAAATAGCGAAGCTTTGAAAACATTACCTTACCACCAACAGTTCTCTTTTATTGTATTCATTATTTTTGTAAGTATTTCTTTAATTTCATCAATTACATTTGCTGATCTTATGAATGTTGAAGGTCAGTTTCAGATTAAAAATGCCATACTAGCAGAATTAAAAATAAATAAAAAATTTATGCGCACATAAATTGTTAGGTCCGAGTTAAAAACTTAATAACTTTCTCCTCTAAAACATCATACAATACAAAACTCACATCTACTCAAGGTTTTAAAGATAATTATTTTATATTCTCCTCAAAGAAGATTATTTCAATCTACTCACATCAATGCCATCTTTTCCCGGGGGTCCTGGTGGTCCTGGCAGTCCAGGTGCGCCACGAGGACCTGGTCTCTGTGATAACACAAACAATCCCAAATAAGTGAAAATAATCCTATTTGTAATGTAAAGTGCAAAATTAATGTATTTGTGTTATACATCTAGTTATACATTGCTCTATCAAACATATCTTACTAAAACTTAGATATGACTAGCATTAACACTGTATTTACACTCTATAAACAGATAACTTGCTGGGCCCAGCTCTTCTAAGATTTAATTTTATTTTATTTACAATTTTTTTTTTGTATTTATTTACAAACATAGAATACTTACTTTAGTTTGCTAACTGGGTATTTACAGAAAAATATTTAGAGGCATTATCTTGAAGCTTTAATTGAAACTTCTCAATTAAGACCTGCCCAGCATGAGACGTCATACGGAAATGTTTCTCTGTAAGGCTGAATTTTTAAGAAAAGCGCGACAAATAAATAAAATTGTATTGAACTGCACATAAGTAAAACTGATTTAAAGCGTTTATAAATTAAAAACATGACACGTGAAATCAGTATATCTTTATGGAGTTAGGAAACCCATTACGCAGTGATGCGTACAAATAATACTGTTTTCCAAAAGAAGAACTCTGTGTCTGAACACTGTTTTACACAGACGCAAAAAACGTAGAGGCGCACAAGAGCCTGATTCAAAATCTAAAGTCGTTTTGTGTCTTACCTGAGCAAAAGATGATGTTAGGAGCTGGCACAGAAAGAGCAGCTGAAGAGCTGAGAACAAGGCCATGGCTGTTGCCCTCCCTGCAGTCCTGCGCCGGGTTACTGCTGCTGAATGACTCTCAGTATGATTAAGATAAAGGCTACAGCTGAAGGGGCCGAGCTCTGACACGGTGCCGCTTGCCCAAAATTTAACTCGCTTTCAAATCACGACCGCCGTGCTTATGATTGGTTTAAACACTGGAAGACAATACCTGATTGGTCCATATTTGTACAGTCCCCGCTGCACCCAATCCCAATCTTAACCGTAGTAAAAAGAAACTGTGTTTCGTAATTTCGCCTGGAGTCATATTTCGACCAACACGGGCAAGAGGTTGGAAAGGAGCTCGAAAGAGACAGTTTCCACCGCGAGACATGCTCAGGATTCCACTACAGCTCACATACACTGAGACTCATGACAGAAACAGGGAATTGGAAAAGAACAAACACATTTTAGCTGCACACCGCCAATTTCAGGTTTTGACGCAATAAAGCACACGAGAATATAGCCATTAATGTTTCTGCAATGTGTTTGCATTATGTTGGTAATTTGATATATACCATAGTAAAGAACAGTTGCTGTAGTCAAATAAAATAGTGTTTCTATAATACGCAAAGGCACATCAAATACTTCAACAATCTTGAATATTAAGACATGTTTTATAGCATGCCCTGAAACAAGAACCTGCTTCTATAGACATCTTCTGCACATCAGATGGTTTTTCATATTTACTGTTTACTTCTTTTTCTGTAAATCTGGGCATGTAGGAATGAGGATCATTAAAGTTCAGACAAGCATCACAATGAAAAAAGGTGATTCAGGTGATATTAATTGTCACATAGTTATTGGTGCCAGATATCTGGCTTGAGTATTTCAGAAACTCTTAATCTACAGAGATCATCTCTGGGATTTTGAAACGGAAAAACATACCGTTTTGTCAGTTCTCTGTTGAGAATGACGATGACAGAAGTCAGAGGACAATTCAATTAAATTGTATTTGTTTAGCGCTTTTAAAAGCAGCTTTACTGAAAAATAAAACAGGGGAAACAGAAAAATTATCCAACATGTACAACACAGAAAACAGAATACATG